>JAMKCH010082316.1:0-21443 GCA_023653785.1 Ophioderma brevispina | reverse complement strand
TCAACAAACAAAAATATTGTATGTTTAATTGAGAAACATTGATTAGAGGAGGTAGGAGCATGGATTTGCCATGTAAGATCTGGACTGGGCCAGGAGCAAAAAACTACTTAATCGCCCCCATAATATGTTACCTCCTAAACTTATCCAAAATGTAGAGAGTGTGAGGATAAATCCTAACATTATCCTCACCACTCTCACAGTTTGAAAGCAAATGCAAGTTGGGCCAGATACCAACAAACTCCAAATCCATAAAGCATACCTGCCAACTTTCCCTGTTTTATAGGAATATCCCTATTTTTAACTTTCTAAATTGCACAAAAAAATAGGGAGATCCCTATTCTGAAAAATTTTTTTTTTTTTCAAACAAATCTTGGAAATAATGGCCAGAAAAGTCCTGAAATAAATTCGGGGCCCCTGAAGCTCTTCCTGTTAGCTTCAAAACCACTAAAACCCGCAGTAATTTCAGGAAAACGTAGCTCTGGAGGCTTCAAGTGGATCACAAAATCGACACCACCCTTAAGGGCTGTGTTGTGATGAGGTGTTCACCAGGCAATCATGCATTCGGATTTGGGGTTGAAATGTGGCAGGTATGCATAAAGTCATCCCCTACGTATAAAGCCGTTCTTGGAGTTTGAACAGTAGATATTCTACTTTAAAAATTTAAGATAGTTTGTAAGAGTATTGTTAGGCACACCACATTTTCCTATATTTCAAAGTAGGATCATGTTATTCACTTGTGAAGCTTTTGGCAATGATTCTGTGAGACATTCAAAATGAACTTATTATCATGACAATTTCCCTATCTTGTTGCATGTAATTTCTTGACCTCAACGATACATTGACTGCATATTGATATGGAAGAGGAAACCACTCATGGTACTGGAGCAGCCAGCCTATGCCTATGAGGGACTATCTGAAGTGATCAAAATGATTTTACCAAGGGTGGCACACATTTCAATTATTCCATACAAGTAGGCCTAAGAGTAATATGTAAGTTCTTTAATTTCTGTGTTTTTTTTTGGGGGGGGGGAGGGGTGTTTGGAATAAGGTGAATGCTGATTTTTTTTCGTTTGAAAAAAATTTAAATTCCAAATCCGTACAACATTTTCTTTATTGCCTAATAGTTTTTTTCGGAATATAGTCTTCATTCTAATATAAACGTGTATTTACCATAATGCAAGACGACTTACAAAAGACCTACTTAAACTAGAATGTTTGAGAAACAAAAAAAACCTACTAATCTGTTTTTAAGCTTGTATGCAACCAGGACACTTTAGGGCCTTTATCTATGCCAAATTCATCTCCAGGCCAAGGTCATAGAAGTATTTCAAATAATCCATACACCTGTGTCATGAAATAAAATAAGTTGCTTAAGTCTGGATGTAGTTCATCAACTGGCTGCAGTTGGTTCAAAGGAACTTCCAGTTAAACTTGAATGGTTTTCCTTGAACATAAATGAAAGAAAACCTGGATTCTTGCATTACCCGTTTTGACAAAGCAATTGGGCTGGTATTCGAAAGGGATTCTAAACTTTAGACCTGGGATTAAACCAGGGTGAGTCCTACACGAGTGGCCCTTTTTCCTTTCAAAATACTGTGTGAAAGTTAATTACAGGTATTCCGATATAACTGGATTCCAATGGACCTGAACAAAGTGGTATATTCTCAAAATTGTCTAGTTTTTTTGTATTTAAATATTGTTGAGTACCTTGTAGCTCTTTCCTTACAAGGTGCGTATACTTTGATTACCACCAAATAGGGGGGCCTCATTACAGTGCGAACTGTTTTGGATAATGTAGGTGCAAGGACAACGCAAGAGATGCCCGTGTGAGTATATGCTTGAGAGCGCACGATCTTGTGCAAACGCGTTCGAGTAGCCATTTGGTTTACTTTACGGCAGAATGTCTTGAATTAGAAAGTTATCCGCATAATTCCGTGATATTTGGTGGAATCAACGACGTATACTACCAATTCCCGAAAAATGCAGCACTAAATGTTGAGGCGAAAAAATATAAAGAGAGATACAAGATGAGCATTAGACCAGATCTCGAATCCTATGGCAAATCTTATCTAAGTAAAACAAAAAGTTTTTAGCCAAGTCCACTTTGTGGAATGCAGCCAAAAGTGGGCAATTTGATCTGTATTCTGCAAGGAAGAAAAGTTTAGAAAGAAATCTTACAAGAGGGCCCAAGAGTTTAAGAATCTTATTACCCTAATATGGCCATAGTTGTACGAGGAAATGCATTTTGTGTCCAAATATTAAAATTTTAAAAGAGTATCGTTGAATTTTCGTGACAAGTTTAAAAATTCTACCCAGAAATTAAACATTTAATAAGGTTGCAGGGTTAAGAGTTTAATTTGAGGGAACAAATGATACTGGTATCCTGTAAAAAAGTACTACATGTCACAGGGCGCCGAGCTGTCGGCGCTAAACCGCTCACCCCATCCGATTCGATGAGGAGGGTATTATAGCTGGTTACCCTGGTAGAATGAATAAAAAGAAGATCTCCTACAAGGGCCGTCGCTCTTCAGAGCTATGGCGGCCATCGCAGGCATTGATGCCTGGCATGGTGGGCGTGGGTTGCCCAAAGGCTAGGCCACCGCGAAAAACTGTTTGATTGGACGTCAGGAAAGGGATCCGGTCAATGATCTTTTGCTCACAATAAAAATAAATCCTCAAACAGCAGTTATGACGGAGTGGTGATCGGGTTATCGGCACCTAGTAACGGGGACAACAAAACCCGGATTATTTACAACTTGGTTTTATAACCCTTAACTAACAGATTGACTCACTTTGGATTCTCTTGTTATATATTTTGTTGTTCCAAAAAAACTTAGTCTATAGTTTTCTGAAATGGCAGTATGCAAGATTCCATATACTATGTAATAGATGTAAACATTTTATAGGCAAGCGTTGTCGGTGAAGGAAAGGTTTTGAAATATGCATTGTGGTGAGGACGTTTAAGTCATAAAAATAGGTTTATGAATAATCAACTTGTTTTATTACTTGTATACTAGTGAGTAAAAACAAGATATTGTGCCTTAGAGAGGGCCATAATCACGGCCCAGAGGATGTTTTACACACTGGACATACTCTATGTATGCTGCACGCTGCGTGTTAAATTGTAAATCTGTAATATTGAAGATTATTGAAACCAAATGTTTAGAAGCCTTGAAGGAGCTTGAAATCAGTGGTCGCTGCTAAGCGTTGTTTCTAAAAGTAAGTTGTCCGATTTTTTTTCTTTGTATTCTGTTTTCTACTTGCATTGATGAAGCGCTCTCCAACAAAAATTACACAATGCAAATTTTGACGAAATCTCTTCTGTATTGTGGATTTTGGTTACCAAAATTGTCGTTGCGAATTTAAACTTTTTCAAACTTGTGGAAGAGAGACATGATGCCATGATGGCTGTTACTTTTGAAAATACACTCATCTAAAGTAATATATAATGGAAAGAAGGGCAAAAAAAATTAGTTGTTTTAAGCCCACAAGACAGCAGACTTCACACTTAACCTGAAAACTGAAAAAAAAACCTGGAACACAAGAAGAGATGCTTCCAAAGACTTGGAAACTAACTTAGTCAATTCTAATTTGTGTTGTGTGATGGACATCCTTTATAACGATTATGTATAAACATTTGAAACCAACAAAATAATTGATGGGTCAGAAAGGCTTGCTTGGTAAGGGGATGTATTTAGAAAAGTTCTGATTTGAAGGGCTAGGTATTGTACTGTGATATTTGATCATGGATCAATTCAGGTCAAGCAAAGGCCAAGGTTTCGTATGCACCAATGTGTTTGGAAACCAATGAGTGACTTTGATGGGACACCTTTGTAAAATAATCTCCTTCACTTCGTGTAGGAAATTTTGTCAAGTTGAAAAACATTTGTATTTTTAATTTGAATATGGGATTCTTGTAATGTTAATCAGGGTGTTCAAAGAAATGTCTGAAGTACAAAGATTGTTTGTTCAGTATGAAAACACCTCTACTGTAATCACATTCTGCCTAGTGTTACTCTTGGGGTTCCACTTCTTGTTCTGAGTTTCTTTAGGCCATAAAAAGTTTGTCACATACATCGGCAAAAAAGCATGTGCTGTTTGCGTTTTTGTATTAAGAGCAGATGAGCAAAGCGATACGGATATGTGGAAATTCCCTTTTTGCCAATTTTTTTTTTTAGGGTGTGGTGTGATTTGCAGCTATATTTCCCCCTTTTGTGACAAAAGCTGGAATGGGGGGCCATGAATAGGGCTTTAGGAGGCAAAAAAGTACTCATTATATTGTGTGTGCCGGTTTATGTGAGATAAATTTTTTGCCTTGGGTGTGTTGAAATTAATACACACGTTATGTGCTGAAGAATGGAGAGAATCTAAAGAAGGAGGACAAACTTCGATACAATCCACAAACAATAAAGATTTTCCATTTTTAAGTGGGTTTATTTCTGCTGCCATTAAAAATGTTGTACAGCCAACAAAAGTCGGGCATTTTAAGGCGGTTAAAGGGCAGTTAGTTTTTGCTCCATAGCCTTTTCTTAAAGAGGCATTGTTGATTTTTAAACCATCCGAACACATTGGTCAAGTTTTTTTTCCATTGTACTTATCTTGCATGCCGAAAGAAAGAAAGAAATGATCATCTCCTACAAGAAATTGTGACATGTCTCTTTGCAAACATGGCCACAGAAATGTATTCACAACATACCTATACCCTAGGTACTATCTGTATCCTATTTGTTATCTCTGTTGTGCCTACATTTATATTTTGTGTTATAGGTCTTTTGCACTTTGTAAACCTTGGAAAAGGCATTTTATTTTCATTAAAAGGGTGCCTCCTCCCTAAAGAGACATGGAGTTCCTAAAAAAACGTTTTGTTTGAAATGAATGAATCAAGTGAATAATAAATTTTCCTGTCTTTGGGGACGCACATCCCTTTTATTTGTGCCTTCGCTTAATTTACTCTTAACGGGAAAACACCACCTTATTATTATTATGGAAAATAAGATTTTGTTTGCGAGTACAACCTGTTGAAGAGAACATTAACAAACCTCAATGTAGATCTCAAAATGCACCCTTTTAATAACAAACATTTAAGCAGGAGGGGGAGCGAGGGGGAAGGAGGGGCGAACCGCCCGACAAAACAAAGCGGAGGAGGCGAGTGCTAAACAAGGGGATCCCAACAGCCCAGAGAACCAAAAGCCGGAGAACAACACTTGAACAGGTATAAAAGTGAAGGAAAAAGAAGAGAGAGGGGGACGATAGGGAGAAAGTAGAACAGTAGGTTAATAAGGAAAGAGGTGTGGTTCTGTGACTCTATTATGTTCCACCTACAGGTGTTGGCACCACAACTAGAACATTTCAAAAATGTTTTTTTCAGTATGAAAACTCACTTTAATCACATTCTGCGATACGTAGTGTTCTTGGGGTTTTCCTGCTTCGATTTTAGGCAAATTAACAAGTTTGTCAAATACTTGACGTCGTTTTTGGGGTTTTTTTTTTTTATTTAAGACTCTTAAAATGAACCTTTTTTTTTTTTTTTTAAAACAAAAATTTTAACTAGTCTGGTCGGGATTTGGGAAGTAGTTTGATAAAAATAGGAATCGTTCTGAAACATTGTACACCAGGATAACCTTGAAAATTTATCACCTTGCAGGCACATAAGCTAGAAGGGTTGAGATAGGACGAGTGTATATTATTTTTAATCCGACCCGAGATGTACTCTATATGTTCTTACGGTTTGGCACAAAGTGGAACATTTCAAAATTGTGGACCCCCTCTGTAAAAACCTTACCCCATTATATTGGGTTATCCTCATAATTGAGATTGTAATTCAGCATCTCAAATACCCTAAACACATTTTCCCCCTTTTAACATTGACATGCCTTACAACGTGCATAATTTGTAAATCCAGGACCAGTTAATAACAGGAGTTCCATAAACATGAACATCTGTGAAATTTTTTCTGACATACACCTTATGAAATTATGAAATACTTAACAAGAATAAAGCCACATATTTATTCTGTTAAGGTTTCTAAATTCATAAGTTTGTCAGAGAAAAAAGGTGTCAGATTCATGATGGTGTAATCAGGTATGGAAACTGCTGTCAATAACTGCATGTAACCAAAATGCCTCTGTTATTGGAATATGTGTATTGAGTGGGAATCGTTCAGTGCAACACTCATAAGGATGCGATGTTTGTGTGCTCCTTGTGTTAATTTTTTTCTGTCAGCAATTGTAATGGGGATGATAATCTGTATTTGTCACAACTAATACTCAAGAAATAATATCACAGGGTACCAGTTGGAAAAATTTGAAGTTGCTTTACAATTTTCAGCATCTTGCATCTTGCTATAATAATTTCCTCCAGAGAACAAAATTGTTTTGAAAATTTGTGGTACAAAATGAGTAGTAGTAACTCCATTCATTGAATATGTCTTTGGCCTAGTGTTTCGTAGATACTGTTGCCCAACTCCTATAAAATATTTATTTTACCTATTATAAATATTGACCAATTTACTGTAAAGTGATATGCCAAATCAGTGTTTTTAAAACTGGAAAATTAATGTTCAGTTGATATGTTAATGTCAGGAAACAGATTTGTTTTGTTCCATAATTTCTTGCATTTTGGGTTAATTTGTAATTCATTTTTGCATGCTTTGCCATTGTTGGGAAACCCCACACTGGCAGCAATATGAAGGGGTGATATAGATGGGACAACAGCTCCTTTCATTGCAGTGTACACTATAGGGCACTGATCAATGATATGTTGGCTTTTGTGCGCCGCCGCATTTAATAATTACAGTAGATTTCAAAATAAAAGACACTATCAGTGATATGTGACAATATTTGAAAAATTTGCAGGAATGCCTTCAAAGTGAAGGATAAGTTGTTAGACTAGGATTCTCATAAGTTACCTTTTCCAGTGTTAGATGTAGATTAACAGAAAAGGAAGGGAAAACGGCAGCAGTAAGTGACATGTTCCAAGATACGATTCTCCTTCAATACGTGTTGTAGTAGATGTCCGTTCGGACGATACTAAAATCTCAGGAGTCTTTCTATTATTGGGCATTCTGGTCTTATCTTTGCGGGTATTGTTAGGATACACTGTACTTGTTACATACATTCAAAAAAACCTGTTTTGATGATTTTTTCGTTTGCTGTTGATTCTAGCAAAATACTTGATAGTGTCTTTTAAGTGAGATCTCTTAAAAGTTTTAGGTCGGTCCATTCACCGTGAGAGGTTAAGAGGAATTGTTTTAATGGCCCACAGGTAAAAAAGGTGTATGATACTATCAACTATATAGTATACTGTAAGCAGTAAATACATGTTGCACCCCTAAATAACCTAAGATAGAGGGCCTCATGTTTTCAAATTGAGTATCCGGCATGGAAACACAGCATTTTATTCATTTAAATCGTGTATTTTAACAGTAACTTACTTTTGAAGATGCAAAATATAATTCCTTGTCACAGCATTAGAGCCAATATAATGCCATTCTTGGATCGATTGCACAGTAACAATAAGTTTTATTGGTCATCAAAAGGGCCAACCGCCGTGGATTAAGAGATTAGCGCAAAACGAGATTGACATACCAGCCACCAATGGCCATGGTCCTGCGATCATAACAGAGCTTGTATAACTGAACGGCAATCAGTTTCCAGTAAGCCGATTTTTATTACCGGAACTTTGTACCCTGGTCACAATATGTTTTGAAAGCGCAACAAAGCTTCTTTTTTTGCATGGCCGTGGATTGAACTCTAGGATCAATGTCACAAACGTCGAATAGGATAATACCCGGCTCAAGAGTTATACCCCCCTATAGGCCCCTACCTCCTAACAAACACCCCTACATCACACAAATAACCCATCAACCCCTAGCCCCTCCAAAACTTTCACGCTCCCCCCAATTACCCCCTTATTCTCCACCCAACAGCTAACCTTTTATCCCCTCCTCCTACACCCGCCCCCCTAACTCACCTTTTCCAAAGTCTCATGTAATTTGAAATCTACTATACAATATTAACGTTGTGTGTGTACTGTGGGGTTTTGTTGTAGGCTAGGTAGTGGGTTTTTTTTGTGTCCTTTGAGGTACAATCATTATGTGAGCATGTAAACAAGTGACTTGAGAACCGTTTTGCCACAAGGTATAATGGTAAGGTGCATTTTACCTGTGGCCAACTGAAATATCCATAGGACCCGAAACTTTCAGCAACGGACTCTACCATTCTGGTTTTGCGGTTTTGACATGCACTTATGTTGCGGACCATCGGGTTATAGCTAGGCTACTTTGAGTGTCGGTTGTAAATCCTAAAATTTATACCACTTATGGACAAACTATGAATTTATTTGCCAAACTCTATGTAATATATTTCATTTAACTTAAGTAAAGTGCCGGTCGGCAACTTCCCACCCAACTGACCCCCTGTGCCAGTCGAGTCGGGAGAAAGGGAAGTGCTGGTCAATGGCCGACCGGTGTGTGTTTTGTAAGCTATATGCCCTGCGACTTCATATATGCGATAAGAGTAAGCGAGTGGAAATAACCTGTGACCGCTTGGTTAAAATTGATTTGAAAGGACTGTTGAAACGGACAATAGGACTTGTTGGCATTCCCCCCCAATTTGAACATCGCTCTCAAAAAATTGCGTAATTGTGGGACCAGTTTTGAAACATTTTTTACCCCTGCATAAAATGACATGCCTTTTGCATTGTTTTAATGGTAATTGATCTCTGGGAAACTTGGAACCCTGAGGGTTATAGTGCAGTAGTTTAGCTATTACTCCTGGATTGTTTTGCTGTTTTTGGGGCTTAACTAGAGCCTTAGACTGTCAGATACGAAATGATGGGTCAGAATTTTCAGATCCCCCCGCTTCTCTTATGAAAGGGGCAAAAAAAAAAAGAAAAAAAGTTAGAGGTTAGGAAGGTTGTGTTAAATTTTAAAGGGGGAAAGGGGAGGGGAGGAGCGGAGGACGAGGGAAGGGGCCGAGGGGAATTGAATAGAGATGCAATCTTGAACACTGTTGGTTCTTTTTAGAATTTGGAAAATATTTACCTTATGAGAGTCTACAGCATATCCTTGACCTTTAGCTATCCTGCAAACGGAAGAAGGGCAAATGACACCCAATATTTCACTCGTTTGGGTGGATCATTGATAGTGTCTCTAACTTCACATCGATACCCAACCCCCAACCTACTACCCATATTATTCATCTCCTTTTACTACCATGGCCGAACCTAATCATTTACCTAAGTGAACCACTAACCTTTGCTATATCCACTCCATTCTCATCCCTTTGCTACCACCATGCACCACCTGCTACTTACTTAATTGACATCACCTTACCCCCAAACCTGCACAATCGCCTCATAATCCCTGATACCCTGCACAAGGGTTACTCTACCCGATTACCTAATTTGCACCCTAGTAAAATACCCCATACTCCAGGACCCTGATTGCCATTTTTAAACTTTTTGGAATTGCGGTGTTAACACATGCCAAGTTTCACCCTTCATGACCGTACAACAACATGGTTCCTGATTGACCTAGATGACCCCAAAAAAAAACTCAAAAGAGCGGGGTCCACTGGGATTGTTAATCACTTAAGATTCCCCACAAAATTCATGCTATAACAGTTTTTCATTTAGCAAATAATTTTTCAATAGAGAATTGTTGAATACTAATTGCTATCGTAGCCATACCTAATATCAAGCATATTAATTCACCCAAAATCTAATTGTTTGAGGATTAATAAATCGTTTACATTTCCCAAAAGTTATAACCAAGAAGAAAAAAGAAGGATAAAAAAACGATGAACAGGCGTGGTGCTCGCTGGGGGGGGGGGTGGCGGGGGGGGAAGCGGGCTCGGGAGGTCTGGATCCGCGTAGAGGGAAGGTGTAGGGGGGAGGGTGTGGGGGTGAGTGATATTTGTTGGGGGGTGTTGTGTCGTAGGTGTATGGGTGGGGGTCTGGTTGTATGTTGGAAGGAATAAGGGGGGCTTTCCAGTTGTCAGAGGGGGAAAAATCTGGTTTTTTTTGAGGAGAGATTTTACCAGTTGGAGGTGGTTTTGTTAGGCAGATTTCCTCGGTGTTGAGGTGAAAATTTCCGGGTGAGAGGGGAAAAAAAGGGCTTGATTTAGCATAAATTAACTTGTAAGCTTTTTTCCCAGTTCAAAGCTATTGGGGTGGGGAAACCTTCCCCCCCTCCCCCCGCATGTTACGCTACTGGCGAAGTAACTCACCCGTTGTCTCATAAAATATGAATAGCTCAAGTGGATATTTAAAGGAGGATTGAACCTTGATTTAAGTCTATAATTTTAATGTTGATAGAATGGACTTCACCACAAAAACCCCATCTGTAAGTTTTATGCAGCCGATATTTCACCAGTTTTGAATGAGAGTAAATATGTGATTAAAAAAAAAAAAAAAAAAAAAAAAAAAAAAAAAAAAAAAAAAAAAAAAAAAAAAAAAAAAAAAAAAAAAAATAACGGGTCTCGAAACCCGGAGCTCTCGCTTTCTAGGCGCGTGGAAATAAAACGGGGACACGAGGGAACGGGGTAAGGTGGATACCAGTGAAACGAGCACTAATATATTTCAGTCTTAGTTCAGAGTATAAAGCGGCAATAATTATATTTTTTATATTATGAATGGGAGGGCCATAGAATGATTCTAGGCAGAATCTATGACGCGAAGCGATAACTCAATTCAAGGCAGGCGGAGATTCAAGTAAATGATACAACCGAAGCGGAAAGTAAATTGGTCGGTAATATCGAGAGAAGCTCGGCAAGAAAGAAGAGAGAAAACGAAGCAGAAGAAGGAAACTGGTGAACACAGAAGAACTCAATAAAGACGGAAAAACTACATGGTAGACGAACCCGGAGCTTTGTTTCAGGCGTGGAAGACAATACCACTGTGGGCCACAGTAGGACTGTGTTAATGTGGTACCATGTGACGAGCATGATGTATTCAGTCTTTATTTCAGGGTTTCAACGCGGTCAGTAATTATTATTTTTTATATATAGATTGGGAGGGCCTTATACGCATGATTCTAGCGGAATTCTCTGACGAAGCGAAACTCAATTCAATTCATTTTGTAAGCCCCGTCGAGAGTAAGACTGCTGTAAAATAATATTGGTCAACCAAAAGGGGGGAAAATTTTCGCTATAACATACAAAACCAAACATCTTTTAGCCCTAAGATTCACAGGGTCACTGAGAAACTAGTAAACTTTCTTCTGATACAAAATTTTGACCACATTCGGTAATATCTGGGGTTCCTGGGAACGAGGGCTATTAGCTATCAGGACCATGGGGGACCTTTAATATATTTTCACCCCAAATCGTTAAATCAGGTTGTGTGGAAAACAATGATCCACAAACATACTCCACCAAGGCTCACCACCCTTAAGGTTAAAGAGGAAACATGCTTAATGCTTTTTAACAGACAGACAGACAGAAAGAAAAGTGCAAACTTGAGTCTCTTCCAGAACAACTTCTTGTTAAAAGAAACATAATAGTATGTTTAAATTTCACTCATTCTTTAAAGGACTTACAAAAAAGGTTTTACAATGGCTTCTTCTTAAGTTTTTTAGCATTTGTTAACCATAACATAATAATAATAATAAATAGCAGAGATTTATATAGCGCCTTCTTCATGCTATTGGCCTCTAAGCCGCTGATCACAAATGGGGTTGATGATCACTGTGGCCCAAACATACCATAACCATTTCGCATCATTTCAAGGGGATGCAGCAGATCGGGATAGGCGCTTTTCCTATCAGCAAACATACATCGAGCTAACCATTCGCAGCTCGGGATCAGGCTTCCCAAATATCGCAGGGGTAAACTACGACCGCATAACCACCTACCTAACGAAGAGACGTACGTGAACGGGGAAAAACCGCGGAAACCAAGAAAAAGAGAGATAATAAGCTCACCAATGTGATAGAAAGCAACGAGCGAACGAAAAAGGATGAGCAATACACTGGAGTCAAGCGCTTAACTGATGGAGAGATCTGTCAGCTTTATGAAGCGATCCCAGTAATAATTTGTGATTATTAATTATTTTACTCATCTGACATATGCATGTATACATTTGACACTAAGCACATAATCCCTAATCAGAGCATTGTTTCTTGTCAATTAACCTCAAACATAACTTTGAACTTAAAACAAGAACAAGGTCCCATACGTTTTCATGCAATCTTTCCTGTAGCGCAATTACAGTAATCTGAAGTCATGCATAGTACTTCCTGAACATGGCGAAGCGAGTACACTGGTGCAAACAATTAGCAAGAATTTTTTGGAGTGTGCGTTTGTTTGAACCATTGCGAGACCCGAGAGCCTTGCCTTGTCACACGATTCTGTAAGAGATTTGCCTGCACAGTTTTGGAAGCAATTGAAGACAAACATTCTCTAGTCTGTCCAACTTGTCGTAAGTTGTGACAATACCAAAGGGTGTTGAAGATCTGCCTGTACATTTCCTAGTGAGTAGTCTCCAAGAACAGTGGACATGTTCGAAAAGTTTGTTTATGATTGTTCAATAGTAATTGTATAAGATGCATCTTAATTTAGTATCATGTTGATTTATAAACCTTCCAAAAATAGATGTATGAAGTCACTCATTTTTTAATCCAAAGTACATGATTCAGTAATCACCAGCATTTTCCCAGTACTTCAGTTCCACAACCTCTAATTTGGCACAGATCATTCTAAGTCTGTAAAATTGGTAAGAAATCATGAGAACTCTGCTTTCAGCATCCCAAAATGCGCTCTGAATCACAAGTTAGGTACTTTGTACCACACACCCCTACCCAACCAATGTTGTGCCCCCTGGGATTATTACCCTTTCCGGAATCAAATGTCAAGTGTGTGGGGTTGTCCGCTGGGGGATGACTTTTGTACACAAAGAACCTATTGAGTCAGGATCGCAATGAAGATAAATTTAATAGTCAAACAGACATCAATTGTGAATTAAAGACACTATCAGTGATTTGCTAAATCACAAATCGCAAAATCATCAAAAATCAGATTTTGTCATGTATGTAACAAGTACAGGTCGCCTAACATACCCTGCCAAATGAAAACCCGAAGCAACCTAATAATACCAATCTATATTGTAGGTCATACTGTCCGTCGCACGACACAACACGTAATTGAATGGAACTCGTAATCTTGGAACACGGCCGTTTTCTTACTTTTCCTTCTGTCAATCCTACAGCTGGAAAAGGTAACTTCTGAAATTCTACAGACTTATCCTTCACTTTGGAACGCTATTCCTGCAAATTTCAAATATTTTTTCAAATCACTGAAGTGTCTTTAGAAATAACACCATAGAAATTGAGTGTATACTCACTCACAGGCGCACTGATAGGACAATCCTGTCTTTTTTACGGGTGAGATCTGTTTGTGAGGGGTGCACAGCAATAAACTTGCAGCAATCCGTGTCTGCATGTTTCTTAATTCTGTGGTGCTCATGTCCATATCATTGCGTTGGTTAAAACTAGAGGGTCACTGGTAAAGTAACCGTAAAGCATATAGCACATTTTTTTTGCAGAGCGCGCCCGCGATTGTTTTAAAAATTTGGGAGATTTTTTACACGGTTGCAGGGTAACTGGCTAGTAAACCATACCTGTGAATGGTTAAAGGTGTGCAAACAGAGATTTTGAGGCACCCAGTTGTGTCCATAATATTAATTTTCATATAATTAGACACTCAATAGAAATCTTGCCTTGGTTTTGGTTACAGAAATGTCCTTAAAAGAAGAGAAAATGTGTTTTGATCTTTTTTTATATTTCAAATAAACATAGGCCTAATTTCGTATTTGCTCCTATCCAAATTAGAAAATTTTACCATTTTTGACCAAGAAACATTTCTCGCTTAATCCTTTTTAGATCTGGTGATATTTTTGATGGAAGGCTTTACATCTGGGCAAAATAGAATTTTCACATATTTTAAGGGACACCTGTTAGTTGAAATCTCTCGTTGCAACCCCGGTGGGCTCACTCATTCTGTGATACTGACCGTAGTGATCGTTACCAAATCGCGGACAAATATGGCACTCGAGAGCGAACATAGAGGGGGGGGTGAACCCTTTAATACAGTTTTTTGCGTCAATCATGTATCACAATACTCATCCAATTGGAATAGAACCAACCATACGATGGGAACCATTTCCATTAACCACCATGGCGTGCCATATTTGTCCCGTTTTTGTTCAAATCTTGGTAACGACATGCTGTCGTGTTGCCGGTTGGGTGAGCCCACCGGGGTTGCACCCTTACTCTCAAAATGTCTGTGTCTCACAATGAAGGATTTTTTAATTAGAATAATTAGTATCGGGATCACCGATATAATTCAAACGGCTGCTGGAAACTTCTTCCAATGTGAAATACCGGAATGCACCATTATGTGTCTACACCTCATCCATTAGTGTTTTCTTGGTTAAGGCAAAATCAAGTTAAGAGGTTATTTCTCAGGTGGCACTATTTCACATCATGGATGGGACATAAACGTAGCATTTTCCTCCATCTCTGCCGTTTAAGGTCCATCTGGGATCCAAATTCTAATTCATTTATGATAAATACGCATTTTTTAGCATCTCGTTCGCAGGTAATATTTTCCTTCATTAGTTATCCTCAAGGGAATGGGGCCGCTGTGAAAGGAGATCGTCCAGTAAGTTTCATAGTCAGGGCTCCATGAACGACATTGGAATAATCTGAATATGTCAATGTTTGCGTTTAGAGTCAACCTGATCGATTGCCATATTGTTCCCGTTTGTGACGGACTGTGAGTCGGGGGGACTATATCTCCTGCCACAGAGCCATTTGCTAATTTCACGTGGTTCTGTTCTCGACCGTGTGTTTTGGATGTTAATATTGCATTTCCACCCTTAAGGCTACTGCCCCATAGGCTCCTAATGGGGCCATTGTATAATTGCTGTTGTTTCTGTATAAGCTGTTCGATTACCTGTAATATTATAGGCTCATTCACTTAGGCCATCAGTTAGATGGTAGGGTGCTGTGGAGTGGCAAATCGTGTACCACGCATTCAATATGGAATATTCCCCTTTTCTTCGTCCTCATGACATTTCATCACATTAAAAAATGGGGAGGTAACAACGATTTATTTGCATTCCTTTGTGGTGTAAGATTTTGGCGGGGCGTGTTTGGGTGCTCTGGCTGTGGGTCATGACATCCCCTTTCAGAATACCACCTGGGTGTTAAAACTAAACCGTGCTGACAGGTGCATTTTTTGAGTCGTCTCCCCTCAAATTTTTTTGGGAGGTGTCCAAATTTTTTGTTTCTATTTTGCTCGTTTTTGTGTGGTGTGTGTTTCGTAGTTTATGTTTGGATGTCCTACCAATAATTCCCCCTGTGATAAGTTTTATTCCATTTTCCTTTGATACTTTTAAACCGTTTTCCATTCGATAAGCTCCTCACCCAACTGAATACCCCTGATGATGCGACATTTCCAGCTCAAAGTTATCCTTGTCCATAATTAACAAATTACATCACCACTGAGAATATCTATACACATCAACCATATATCAACAACTGTGATCTTTCACTATGTCACACCTAAATACTCAAGCCTTATAATGATAAATCCGAGGAGCTTGTTAACTACTTGTTCCCCTTACATCATCATTTGACATCTATGGATTTTCTTCTGAAACTTGGTTTTCATCTGATAACTCCGATGCCAAACATCGTTAACCTCGAGACTACTCGTCCCCGAGAATTGGTATCGTGAAGGTCGCCGAGGTGGTTGGAGTATCTCTTTTCAGCAAATCGGATATAAACTAATGTCAATCGTCCTGTTTAGTAATTGAACATCTTTGATGGATTCCCTCTCCGTATAAAATTCCATATAACTCCATTAAAACTGTTATAGGTATTGTTTGTGATGAAAACCATATAAATTTTTTGTTGTTTCACACCGATGTCCTAACCCACCTTGGAACAGTCTTAAATAAAATCTCAAGTGAAAGAAATCCATGCTGCATATGGCCGACTTTAATCTTGATTCTTGTTGTACCCATGAAACTATTCCAAAGTCCCGATTTTAATAAACATGTTCTACCACATGACTTTGTTCCTTCCATCGTCGACCAACTCGCGTTAGCGCGGACAGGAACGGGCATATTACTGCAACATTGATTGACATATATTACTAACGAATTTTGGCTCATATACTTCAGAAACTTCAGGCGTAATGATAAACCGATCTTTTTCAGATCACTTCCCTAATTTTTTTGTAACACAAAACAAGAATCCAAAACATTAAACTCTACACATTCCACACCATTGTTTAGAAATCGCGGCTTTTAACCCACATATAATGGTCTTAAATGCTTTTCTCTCTCTCACTCACTGATGGGCTATTTAATTTATTCTCAATACACACCTGACCCAGGGGCCTCCAACAAATTAAATACTAAAGTACTGACCTTCTTTGATAGCCACTGTTCCAATAAGATCTAACAATTTCAAAAAAAACAAATACCCTAAAAGCCATGGTTCACTGCGGTTTATTTAAATCACTTAACTAAAGATAACTTTACAAACATATATATCTAAACCCACCTCTTGATAATAAACTTAAATATAATAAATACGTTAATTAATCTTTAACCTCTTGCTTTTTCGTTTTGAGTAAAAATCATACATCACTACTAAAATTACTCGAAATACAACCAAATACAAAGAATGGGAAAACTTTAAAATAATTTGTTTTAGCCGGCATAAAACCTGATCTTCCTGCTTTTTTTACTTATACAATGGTAAAACACAGGTCTCCGGTAACAAAGTAGTTGCTGAAGGCGTCAAAACCCTTTTTTTTTTGCAACATTGGCACTAACACTGCCAACAAAATATCTGAAACCATCTAATAACTAAAAAACCTTATTGACCCAGAAACTTCAATTTCAAGTAGTTTTTTATATACCTACTTTTCCCTTTTCCTGAAGAAATTTTAGATATCACTTCTAAATTAAAAAAAATAGTGAAGCACAGCAGTGGTATTGACGACATAAGCAATAAGCTCCTAATAGCCAAATTATCCCCTAATTTCTGACGTTTCTCTCTCTTCCTTCCTCCCAGATTTTAACGTGTCCTTTACGACTGGTGTTGTCCATCCTTACTCAAACAAGCAAATGTAACGCCAATATTTTAAGCTGGTAATAAACATGATTTTTGAAAACTATAAGACCTATCTCAATTCTCCCGTCAATTTCCACACCTTGGAAAAGGTGTTTTACACACGTATTTTAACTTTATAAATCATCACAATATTCTCACACCTCCCACTTTGATTTTAGGCCCAACGATCACAACTAATATGGGCAATAAACGATCCTCTATTTGTACAAGCTAGTAACTCGAGAAGAACTTCACACTGTTTGGTATCCCCCCTCTTTTCCCTAACCTTAGCAAGGACTTCGATTAACCATCAATACGAACCTTCTCACTAATTAACTCATATGGTATCACAAATCAGGGGGCCTTGCTAATGAATGGCTTCGGAGCTACCTCCTGGTAGGCAACAAGTGTACTATTCTATAATCCCTTTCAGAACCCAGTTTTAAGGCACGTTTGGAGTTTCCCAAGGGGCTTTCGATCCTGGGTCCTTTTTATTATGTTTTTTGTATATAAAGACCTCTCCCCTTTATCCTCTATATACCATATGTGTTTTGTTTGCTGTGACACCAACATCTTATTTCTCACCACACCCGAAACCCAAAAGTTAGAAGACACAGTTAACAACGAGCTTGTGCATATATCAAACTGGTTCAAATTAAATAAACTTTTTCGCTGAATTAAAAACACAAACTATAATATTGTTAAAAATAAAACACAGTACAAACCCAATAATAAACTAGACATACAATCGATGGTACAAGCAATACTACAAGTTGACACCACTAAATTTTTAGGTGTTTTCTCCAATCGATTCTAATTTATCTTGGCCCTCACTACCACAATTTTCTATTCCTAAAATTATAATCCTCAACTCAAGTGGTCATCCCGCAAAGTTCGTCCGTCCCTTTTCCTTTCCTACCACAAGAACCCTACATAATCCTCTATACTCCCCTCAAAAGTATTACCATATTTCTCTTTCACGGGCCACTGATCTGGGCTGACCCTAACCATTCTAGCCGCCCTCGATTCTCTGTTCTTACTTCAAAAAAACGAGTTATCATGTCATGTACCAACTCCCTCTGGCTATCACACTGACCCTCTAAATTTTCTACTCTAAGACCCAAAAATATACGATATTTTATAAATCCAGCTTTGCTATCTTCATGTAGCAGCCAATCATAAAAACCTTTTACTTTTTACCAAACATCTCAGTGATTGACAAGACATTTTTTAATACGGCTAACCCTGTTCAGGACTATGAAACTAGGAATGTTAACATCCATTTCATTACCTACTAAGAACCTGTGCTTGCCTGGTACACGTCGGCATCACACGGCCCATTACTATTACTTTTTTGACCCAATCTTCCTACTCTACCTCCCCTCAAATATCACACCCTCCGTTTTTGCTTTATTTAAAGCAAGATGAAGAAATTAATCTATTGGCCGTTATTCTTCTTTGAATTCTTAATCTGGTTAATTTAATCCTTTTTGGTGACTTATCTTTGCGGTTAATTTTGTATGGTCGGATTTGTTATGTTCTTTTGTTTTTGTCTTTAACCTGTTTCTGTCTTTCTGTCCCGTCTGTTTTCTTTTTCTCTTCTGTCTGTTTTTTTTTTTTTAATTCGATTCGGTCGTCGCTATCTTTTGTCTTTGTAATTTTTTGTCTATTAGTTTTGTTTTTATGTACCATTTAAGAAGTCACTACACCCTCACGCCCTTCGTTTAGTAAAAGTTGGACTCCGTCAATCGCCATCATACTGATCTGATTTTCAAATAAATGTTTGTTTTTTAAACATTAATTTTGCAATTTCTATTATTTTGGTGTATTATAAATATATTGTTCTTTTAATTCTGTTTAAACCGTAATTTTAAATTATTCTGTATATTACTTCTAACTTCTTCTTTTCAATATAATTCACTGTTATAATTTTTTTTGCAACTGATGTTGTTTGATTTTGTCAATTAATATCTGAAAACTTGAAAAATTAACAAAATTCTGTCCGTCCATTGTCCCTTATTCGTTACTGTGTTATTTTTCCTTCTACAAATTCACATTATCTAAATTTAATAAATTCCGTCAAGTTCCTGAATTTGAATAAAGAAATAGGTTCACTACAACACCCTCACGCTCTGCGCTTAGTAGTGACCTCGTCCCAATCGCCAATCATACTGAGCTGATTTCATAACATTGTTTGGTGTTACATTATTGCAAATTATATAATTTGAAGTGGGTATAATAATCATTATAATTAATTATGTAAGAAACCCGGTAAATTGGTTATTCTGTCTTATCACTTTTCAAATAATACTGGTTATAGTTTTGCAACTTTGATTGTTTTTGATTGACATAATCTGAATCGTGATCTGAATTCTATACAAAGCACCACGTTAACTGTGCCAAATAATCGGAATTTTGAAAATTGGGGGCACTCTTCAAAAATGTGCCATTATTGCTGGTTAAAATGTGAGTATACCTGTATAAGCAGGTTGCTATTTATTGAATTATGAATTGTACATGGTCCTTTAGTATTATAAACAAGCCAACAAAGCAAAGCTTTTTTCAGATCACAATTAATATGAAAACCATATAATTAAACGTAAACTACTTCTTAAAAGGTCTATTCCTTATGATAACAATGGAATTCCGTGGGAACGGTTTTTTTTTTCAAGAAACACAGTCTAAAACCCCCCAATTCGAAAAATTTTACAGCGGCGGAGGCCAAACATTTTCACTGAATACCAACACGCTCAAAATGTTGGGACATTTCAATGCCAAAATCTAGGTGATTACCATGACTTATATCTTAGAACAGACATGATCCTTCTTACCGATTTTTGAGAATTTTAGGAAAACATGTCTTACCCAATCGGGTTAGATAAAGCCCATTATTACTACAAAGTCCAGGTCTAGCTGGGCTGCCTTACTAAAGAGAAAACCCAAATACAAATGGAATTATTAACTGATTATTGATATGCACATTTTTATAGAAACTAGTCTTTGCACTTGTCCACCCGCTCTGCCAACACAGGGGGGCCTCATCAATTACTTTCATCATTACCCAAACCAATACAACTAATTACAATAATCAATATTCACTCATAGACAAGGGGTCCGATGTAGTTGTAATAGTTGACACACATTGGATAAAATATAATTCATAAAACACCATTTTTACAGTAAATGATGCTGGATGATTTATAAAGCGAATTTGTATTAGAAACGGTAAGTTCAATTCAGAAAAAGTACAATATAAAAAAAGTAAGTTTTACTTGGCCTTCCTTTCAAGTCACTTTCTATTGTTAGGCAGCAAAAATTACTTATTGGTTTAGATCGATGGAGTTATTATAGTAAACTGGAGTAGAAACTTCAAATTCCCATCATATTCTCAAGATTGCATCTTTCAGTAGTCAAAAGCCAACAAACTTTTACCTATAATAAACTCCATGGTTAGATTAAAATGATTTCTCCCTAGTTCAATTAATGGATATAGCCCAAAACTTTTCCCCACCAACTTTTAACTACCAGGTTAAATTTAATGGACTAAGTTGAGGTGTGATAGAGTGGATTAAGAACAGTTATTCATAAATTATGCAAACAGCTATTATTATTCTAATATAACAGAAACATCTCCAGTACCTATTGTGGTAAGGCTCTATTCACCCTACCAAGGTTAAAATTTAATGAGACCAAGTTGATGGTGGTGTATAGATGGTAATCACATTTTATTCAAAGTATGCAAATCTGCTAATTAATATTCATATCTATGGAAAACTCTTCGTTAACAAACCTTGTCATGGACTCTATCACCCTCCAAGTAGTTAAAATTAAATGGACCAAAGTTGACGGTGGTAGAGGTGGTTATATCACATTTTATTCAAAATATGCAAATAGTAATTAAGTATTCATAAATATAAATGGAAAACTTTTCAGGACCAAAGCTTGTCATGCTCTATCACCCCTCCCAAGTTAAAATTTAATGGACTAAGTTGAGGTGTGGTAGCGTGGTTAATCACATTTTATTCAAAATATGCAATTAGCTAATTAATATTCCTAATCTAAGGAAAAACTCTTAGTATCCATATTTTGTCAGGCTCTTACCCTACCAAGGTTAAAATTTACTGGACAGAGGGGGGGGGTGGGGTAGGGGGAGGGGAGTTTTTTTTTTTGGGGTAGGGGGGGGGGGGGTTTGCCAATGCAAGATACTAATAGGGTTAGTTAGTATTGACCAATTTAAGCAGTTATTAGTAACCAATTTTCAGGAGCTTATTCATGCACCACGCACTCAAAAAAAAAAGCTTACAGCTTTTGGACA
>JAMKCH010082315.1:0-10844 GCA_023653785.1 Ophioderma brevispina | reverse complement strand
GCGTCAGTCCACCCAATTTGAAGTAATTCTTTTGTAAAAAAAACAACAAATATGGTGTAATTGAGTTCACTGACAACAATGTATGGTGAATGGAACAAGCAATCCAAGCTAGAAACAATGCAGTCACTACTGATATCTTTCTGCTCGTGCTGTTGTTTTAATATTCCCATAGCGTCTTCAAAGCTTTGCGGTCAAAAGGTGATCGCACTTTCTGAATTTGTAAGTTCGCGATTTAGTCCCAGTGTCCAGTCTTTTAACGAAATGTTATAAAAATACAAGATGTCTTAAAACCTACAATTATATACGATCATGAAAAAATAATATTAATTTTGCTTTGTCACTCTCTTTCAACACCCCTATGTGTATTTAAGGGTTTCTTCTTTCCATTTTTGTTTACGGACTTATCAAGACCATAAAAAAACCTTTTCTTTTAAAATAACGTTAAAGAAAATGACCAAATCAATTCATTGGTGATTATTTTATCTTAGTTGTTTAAATGAGCATATGTGACCCGTATTTAATAACAAATTTTGATGAGATCAATACAATTCGCAAATTATGCGTATACATGAAACGGATTCCACACTATCAAGATCGTCAATGTATACGCTGTGCGTTTCTTATGGTATCTTCAGCTTATATTTGCAATTTATTGCTAATATAGTTAATAACTTATTACTATTATATAAATTCTTTTATTTCTACTTTGTATGTATTCTAAATAAGAAACATTTGTAATAATAGGAGATGAAGGAAAATAGAATTTTGAGTTAAGTTGGATTTTTTAATTTAAAGAATCATATTGCATTAAGTACCTTTCCCCTCCCCCCCAAAAAATCGTGCATTAACATGATACGAGACATTACTTAACGTGCATTTCGTGCATTCCCGACCTTCTGTTTCATGCATTGTTCACCTAGATTCATTGAAGAACAGCTTATTAATTCCCAACATTTGAGTTGATTCCTAGCTTGCGGTTTTGTGTTATTGACAATTGCTTGCTTGCCCACGCACCCATAGGCAACTTGTCTTTTAACGGACAGAAAATACAAAAATTGCTAATTTCTTACAGCTACGACCAAATTTGCCACGTAAAATTTAGTACACATGGATTACTAAGTCAGCCGTCCGATGATATCAACATCTTTTTTTTAGGTAAGTCCGGGGTACGAATTCTGTGGGAATCAGAAATGCCCCTTTTAAGGTGATTGGGTCACGTTAGCTTCGCGCACCAGTCCCCAAGCAGATTTTTCGCCAAAATTGTGACTTGGCTTTCCTAGCTGTCCGCGCGTAAAACCACCCTTGCATACACTGTGCGATCTTCCGAAGATAGCATGCACGCTTTGGCCCTTTACCTGTTTCCAATGAAGTCTGTTACAGAATTTTAACGGCATTATTAAACAAACTTGACAGTCAAAGATTATTTCTACGATGAATGAATTGCCTCGACAGTCTCAGATGACAAGAGTAGGCCCCTATTTTGTTTTTTCCAACAACATTCCACCTTAGATCTTATAGAGAGTGTTAAATGCATAAACATGATGATAATTAGGATTTTATCTAGGTTTCGTTGAAAATTATATCACTTGTCATTTTAAAACAACACCGAATTTCCGGCAGTAAAGTTTAATGACGATCCTTAGGCCTATATTTTCTCGTGTAAAATCCAGGATTATCCGAAAATCACATTTATGTACACTTTCTATAGATAAGACATTTTTTTTTTCAGTAATTCTTCCAGCAATTATGTCCTTTTCTGGAAAGTTAATTTACTAAAAAGAAAGGTCAACTTGGCGGAAATGAACCGTCAAATAAAAGAAATGTGCTTTAACCTTGCACATATGTTGATTATCTTCTATTTTGTGAATATTGAGTCACTTACCTTGGAATTAATCATTTCAAAAACAGTGAATGATGCAAATCTTAAATCACCCACATGCAACTTATACTAATGCTTCATTTTACATTTCTCGCTGTGATTTCTCTCTCAACGCAAAACCACGGAATTTTTGTGGCCCAGCGCCATTGCAGCAGATAGTGAACTTGGCATAAAAAGACGACGTGCGAATGTCATAGTTGTTTTTTTTTTTTAAATTTCCAATTGACACTTTATTATTAATCGCTTAACTTCGTAAAAGGAATGATTTTGACAACAGTATTTAGAAATTGCACCAAGTATGGGGGGCCTATATTCGTCCCAGCTTAAACTGGTTTCAGATTGTGAGTTACACCCTCTTAAATGCATTCAATAATCACGACATTTTAACACTCCCTTGTTTTCATCTTTTCTTTTTCACCTTTCCATAAACTTTTTCTTCCTTCTTACCATATGTTTTTTTATTGATTCCCATCATAACACAACAAAAAAAAACCCCCCTATCAATATGAACGATAAAAATTACAAAGAAGGGAAAGACAATGCTCATAATTTTAGTCTGTGCGCACATTTTCTAGCGTGCCTGTTTTTTTGTTCGCGTGTCAGATAACTCGTTTGTCATGCGTGAAACTTGTGGCTTTTTACGCACCTCAAGATCGGCGTTGGTATTTTAGACTGCTAAAACAGCCGTTATTTTCGAAAAGACAGAAAAAATAGTTCGGTGACCCTCCTTTTTTCTTCATTCTCGACAGATCTTGTTGTGCGAACTTTTTTTCCTTAAAATCTTGGCAAAGTTATCGAACCGATTTTTTTTTAATATCAAAAAATTCCATGAAAAAAGGAAATGTCCATAGACTATGTCAAATTTTTGGAAAAAAATATGGTGTTTTTAATGGATTTTTTTTTCAAAACGGTTTTTTTTTTTTTTTTTTTTTTTAATTTCTGATATTTGACGTACATCGATGAAAGTTCTTTTATACGATCGTAATAAAATCTATCGAACGGATCGATCGTGACCATCACCTTAACACCATAACAAATTAAGAGAATACAACTATTGTAAGTGCGCATTCCTTTCACTACTACAGAATAAGTAATGTATGGCACCCCCTATGATGGTCGGCAGTCCAAACACTTTTAAAACATCGAATCTAATTTTCGCCGCTTATTGTGCTCAAAATTAATGTAAAGTCATTTATTTCCATTTTAAGAAAAAAACTAATACACGGACCAGAGTTAAAACATATAATTCCGGAATTAAGGATTAATGTGCTTTTACGGTCTTCTTTCAGATTCTATAATTTGGTTACGCAACTAATGATGTCAGGTAGGTCTAGGCTATAACAATTTAACAAAAAATAACCACTGGTTTGTCTGTGAGTTTATTACTCGTTTATTACTCTTTGATAGTTACAATTGGACATGTCCATGGTCAACTTTGCATTTTCTGAATCCTTTCTAGAACCCTTTGCCCTCTTTTGCGTGATGAACCGTTTTTTTTGTGCAAATCGGTTTCACTATATAACAATATCGGGGACAATTAAATCACACGAAATTACGTTCAGGCGCAGACTTGGAGAGTGTAGTATTGGACAATATATGAATATCATATTCCTATCGCATTGTGAATGTGTGTGTTGGACTCAATACACGCGAAAACTAAAAAACAACAAAAATCAGGAACCTATCAGAACTAATTGAATATCTCCTTAGAGATTTTTAATTGATGAAGGCTTTTCTTCATCAGATTTAGTACAAGTTAACGGTTGCAACGAGGGAGATTTGAGGCATACAATGTGTCATATATTTGTTATAGAAATTAGACTTACCTCGTATTTAAGTACAGAAATGTCTTTAAACTGAAAACAAACGGTAGTTTTCATTTGCTAAATTTTGCTTACATTTCAATATAATTATAAAAAAAAAAACGCTCAAAATTAACCTTTGAAAAAAATAAAAAGTTAACAATTTTTGTACCGAAGCAATTAATCTGTGTAAGACTCTGTCCTCCCTTAATCCTTCAGGTGGGGATATTGCTAACGTGATGGAACGCTTTTGATCAGTGGAAAAAATCAGGCCTTTCATTTTTATTTCGCGGACACCGATAGTGAAATCTCTCGTTGCGCTTTTTTAATACCGTAAACATAATTTTTATAAGAAAATGTATAAACCATAAATCAAAATATCATACGAAATACAATCGGAAGGAAAGCAAATTTCTATATCCATTTGAGCCATTAAATACCATTCACTAAGAGGGCCTCTGTAATGTACGAAAAACATTCGTTAATTAACGAACCAGTGACATAATATTAACAATGAAATACGAGTTGATTGCAACAGTAAGTCCAACATTCCTTTCAGGATGATAGAGAAGTTTTAAGATGTACTGTTTGATACCGCTAATGATGTTGGGTAGACCCTTTAAACTCACATCATCATTTTCGCGTTTATTACGCGTTTTGTGGAACAAACTAAAATAATGGAATCGGGGGGGTTTTATAAGAGTTATAATTCGTTCATACTCTTTGATGTGACATTTGACCTTCCATGGTCACTTTGCAATTTCTTATACTTTTGCATGGGAAACTTGCCGTTGTTGCTTTACCCATTGAGACTTTCAATTGTTAGTATAGATGCCCGAATGTTAATGGTTTCACTTAGAATTCTAAATTTTAGTGCCTGTGATTGTCACTGTCTAAGGCTTTGCATGTGTGCAAAATTTCGTGCAAAAAATCCTCGGGAAAGTGGTTTCTTAGGGGGGCCATGGACCTCCCTTGTCCACCAACGGGATTAGGAAGACTTAATTTGTCAATTTTTAAGTGTTAAAGAGAAACAAGGTATTTGCAAAGTAAAGGGTCACTTTTAAAACGATTTTTGTTGTTGAAAAATCTATCATGGCCCGCCAAGTATTAACCACAAACTGAAGTAAAGTAATAAACCGAGGAAAAGCATCTTTTAAAGACGATTTAGTATTTTCTGTCGTACACGGCAATGCAAGCATGCTTCCGTTTGGTCGATTTAGGACATCATACAAGTTTAAAACCTACGCTGTTGGTTATTTCCCTATTTTTTTCTTCATAAAAACATAGGCGTCTCACAAACACTAATCCAAGATCCTCAAAAGAAGAAAACATTGCAGTTTTAGCTTAACAAAACCTTTTTCCTCTAAGCAATGGAAGTTCGACTTGAAAATTCACTATGAGCTAATAAATCACACTTCCCATGCACAGTTCAATAGGCTTCATCATATGTATTGAACAAATACATCACCTTGTATTATTGTAGTATGTTATGATACCAGGCCTATGCATGGGTCAGCTGTCTTTAACATGTACCCCCCAAGGTTCTGACACTGAGCCTTGATTAGAGTAGAGGGACTACCACATAGTGCTTGGTTATATGAGAACCGTGTTCAAAAATAGTTTTATAAAAACATAAAGCGTAAAAGCGACTGATAAAACATTTCAGGTTCGGATAAACGGTTGATTACGAATTTTTAAGGTGTGTTTATTTAAAGTTGATATGTGACAAAGGAAAATTTCGTCATTTCAAAAAATCTGGAATAAATGCTAGCTATGGTAGTATTATAGTCAAACACGTTATTTCGTATATTTTTGTATTTTACACTCAACTTCTGTATAATACTCAACCTTAAAGGGAACCCGGTTGCATTTACTTTTAGTACTTATGTTATAATTCATGTATTTAAGTGAGATACCTCAAAAAGTTGTCATTCGGTACAACTCTTAATAATTTTTCCTACCAGTACTCAAAAATACACCATACTTTAAGCGCTTTAGTA
Organism: Ophioderma brevispina; assembly: GCA_023653785.1. NCBI lineage: Eukaryota > Metazoa > Echinodermata > Ophiuroidea > Amphilepidida > Ophiodermatidae > Ophioderma > Ophioderma brevispina. The sequence continues at coordinate 5,163 of JAMKCH010082315.1, read as the reverse complement.
AGTACTCCAAGAAATTATTAAATTATTAATCAAGGCTGGGAACTCGAGTAATGTTGTTAAGGATGGGGAAATAAGGAAAAGATAAAGGGAAAACGCAAAAAAAAGAATTGGGTTTTGAGGTATCATGCTTGATTTTATTGTATCATTAGCTGTTTATTCATTGTTATATACAGTGTAGCTTACCAAACTAGCAAATCGAACCCGTGATCTAAAATTAAAAAAAAAATTTAAGTGACACATAACACACTAAATTAACTATTGTTTGTGTTCTTGTTGGTTTTACAAATGTTTTGTAGTTAAAACTTTTTAACTGATTGGTCTGGTTACTTAAAAGTATCAAACAATCAATTAAATACAGCAACAAGTTAAAACGCGTAATCGTTTGCTTTTTTTGCCATTTTTAACGTAACTTAATATAGGCCTAGTATATTGTATTGTTAACAGCTAGTCTGAGGAGATGTTAAAACTTGCCACAATGGTAAATCGTCACAAATAACCAGAGAAATGACTAACGTATTTGTGACACTTTCAAGACATAAAATGTACAAAAACATTGAATTGAGTTTACCAGATTATTTTGAGTCACAATTGATAACACATGATCATTTTAAGTGTTTCACTTTTGCAGATGCTGATATGCAGGATAGTAGACTTTTTCGTCTTTTCTTTTAGATTTATGAATACTTTCATCTGATTTCCCACATTCTTAATCGGTGTACAGTATAATATACCCCAAAACAAAATTGAGGCAGTTTGGATGTGTGACATACCAAATATAGATATTAGTGTAGGTTAGTACCACCTCTTTGCCATTTAATTGATATAAAATTCGGATTGGCTCAGTATCGAGCGCCAACATCCGGCTTTAGCATTCTTTACTTTTGATATTTCCTAGAAGTGAAAACTTTGCCCACTTTGAAATTTCCCCGAAGTGAGCGTAGCGCACTTCGACATTTCCGGGAAGTGAGGCGTTTTTAGCGGCACACTTGCTTTTACCAAAGTGTGCGAGGCGTGTACTTTGAGAAAACTGCGGTTTGCGCTAACGCACTTTTAAGCGTCCCTTTGTTGATTTATACAGGCTCGCCGAGGCTCGGTACGGTGAAACTGAACCACTGGATCGTGTTACTGCGGGTTGTCAAGGCCGATTTTGTATTAACAATTGAAATTATGCCTTGTAAAAGTGCCGCGGGAGGAAGTCTGCACCTAATAAAAGCTTTGTACGGTAAGCATGTTTATGTATGCATGGATTCAGCCGGTCATCGATCGCCGATTTGCAAGGAAGTACTTGTAGCTTTGTGGGAGTTAGAAGGTCGCCAATACATCCTTCAAGGCACCAATAGCGAAAATTGCGGAGGAAAATTGCATTTGCGGGAAATTTACAAAGCGGAAAAAAAAGCGGGAATTGCCATTTTTAATTAAAGCGGGAAAATTGGGAGCTTTACTTTGACCTTTAACCTTTTAGAATTATCTAAAATTGCCCTTCGTCCTTAAATTGTAGTTCAAGATTCATTACTTGTGACTTTGGTATACAAGTGTAGCAGAATATAACTAGAACATGGCTGCTCAATAATAAGTTAAAAAAACGTGTGTTCCCCTGTGAATGTGCCAGCATAGAGAAAGAGGTTATTACGCTTATGATAGAAGAAGTAGTGCAGTTCTCAAGGCATGAAAACACTATTGCCTCTAAACGCAGGGTGAGTCAAAACAATTGACCCGGATTGTGTCCGCAATTTTGAGTGTTTAACTAATATATAGTAACGTTTGTGATATCATCAGAAAGCCTATTTTATTATCTTTATTTTTTTTTTTTTTTTTTTTTAAACCTTTAAAAAGGTATCTGTGATTTGCTAATCAGAAAATCGAAAAAAAATCATCAAAAATCAGATTTTTGCAATGTATTGTAACAAGTACAGCGTATCCATAATACACCGCAAATGATAGGACCAGACAGCAACCTAATAAGGCCAAAATCGGAAATTTTAGTCTTTACTGTCCGTTCGGCTAGCTTATACAACACGTAATGAATGGGGAATCGGTATCTTGGAAAACACTGCCGTTTCTTCCTTTTCTGTCAATTCTTCGTTGGACAAAGGTAACTTTGAGAATTCTACAGACTTATCCTTCACTTTGAAGCTATTCCTTGCAAAATTTCAAATATTTTTCAAATTCACTGATTCGTGTCTTTAAGTTTAGGCCGAGCTACAGTCTTTTGAATAAAAATAGTCCGGTTTTTTCACCCTACACACGAGATTCCCAGTGCAGGCACGGCGACGACAAGTAATGTGATTCCTTGGACGGTGCACGAAACCGGAATGCTGATAGCAAAACGACTGTAACTCGGTCTTACCACGTGTGAATGCTCTAGCCAGCAAAGTAAAGATAATGAACTACGCTTTCGGATGATAATCACATATGGTAGAGTATGTTATTGAAAATTCAAAATGGCGACCAAATCAGGGTCAATTTTTTTTTCTCCACCCTGTAGTGTGCAGATAACTTCCGATTTGAATGTACAGTTTTTCATAAAAGACACTATACATATTTGGTACAGGTATTTTAATTGTATACTGAAAGATAATTTGGAAGTGGGATGAGGTATTGAATTTTGATCCCTGATAACCCCTATTGTCTTAATGTATTATACAGGGGTCAAATACAAAGTTGGTTGAATCATTTAATTAAGCAAATTCCTATAATGATCTCAAAGTTTTTGTCCTTAATTTTCAAAATAGTTGATTTAATCTAGATGCATGTTTTCTTTAACATGGTTATAGAGAGAGAAAAACTTAAGTACCAGGTTGCTGTTGAAGTATTTTTTCCCTCCTAAATCAGATATTGGTAAACTATTTGGACTATTGATTGTTTGGGAAAGATGAACAATTGAGACTTTTTTGAGCAAAATTAAAGTATTTTTTTTTAAATTTTGATCTTTGTAGAGATCTTGTAAAATTGAAGCTGGTCAACAATTATACTTTTTTTCTGGATCCTTGTGACCTGAGCATTACAATGGTATATTAAAATAAGATAAACAAGTTTGCATTTTGACCCCCTGAGAAAACACTTTTAGAAAAAAAAAACAATGTAGGGGTCCTCAGGGGTGAAAAGCCCAAAATACCTCCCAAATAAAATACACTTTGATACAAGACACAGCGTACTTTGAGAAAAGCTGGCGTTTGCGCTATAAGCGCACTTTAAGCGTTCCTTTGTTGATTTATACAGGCTCGCATAGCCGTGTACGGTGAAACTGATTCACTGGATCCGTGTTTTACTCGGGGTGCAAGGGCCGATTTTTTTTTTTTTTTTTTTTGTTTTTTGTAATTAACAATTGACATTATGCCTTTTAAGAGTGCCGCCCCGCGGCGTAAAGTCTGCACCAGTAAAAGCTTTGTACGGTAACCATGATTTATTAACTGCAATATTTGGCCGGGTCATCGAGCCGCGATTTTTGCAAGGTTCTGTATCTTTGTGTAGGAGTTATAAGGTCGCATACACTTCAGGCTACGAAATGCGGAAATTGCCATTTTCGGCGGGAAATTTACAAAGCGGAAAAAAGCGGAATGTTTGCCATTGTTAAAGCGGGAAAATTGGGGCTTTACTTTTAACCTTTACCTTTTAAAATTATCTAAAATTTTGCCCTTTTGTCCTTAATTGTAGTTCAAGATTCATTAACTCTGTTACATTTGTTCTCCTAATTAAGTCAAATAATTAAAGCTCGTAACATGGCGCTCATATATACGTAAAAACTTGTCCCCTGTGAATGGCTGGCCAGCATAGAGAAAGAGCTTATTAACGCTTATTATGAAGTAAGTAGTGCATCTCAAGGCCATGAAAACACTCTGCTCTCACATACAGGGTTATCAAAAAAACCTTGAATCCGGATTGTGTCCGCATTTTGAGTGTTTAACTAATATATATGACGTTTGTGATCTCATACAGAAAGCCTATTTTATTAATCTTTAATATTTGCTACAAAAGATCATTCAATCGTTAAAGACACTATCAGTGATTTGCTAACTCAGAAAATCGAAAAATCATCAAAAATCAGAATTTTTGCATGTATGTAACAAGACAGGTATCCTATATACCCTACCCTGCAAATCGGACAGAACACCCCTAATAAGCAAAATCGAAATTTTAGTCATTACTGTCCGTTCGGACACTTACTCACAACACGTAAATTGATGGGAATCGTATCTTGGAACACTGCCGTTTTTCTCTTTCTTCCTTTTCTGTCAATTCTTCAGTTGGAAACAGGTCACTTATGAGAATTCTACGACTTATCCTTCACTTTGAAGCTATCCTGCAATTTTCAAATATTTTCCAATCACTGATAGTGTCTTTAAGTTTAGTAAGGAGGGCCGAGCTACAGTCCCTTTTGAATCAATAAGTTCCGGTTTTCACACCCTATCCACGGATTCCCATTTGCATGCACGCGCCGACTAAGGGTAATGTGATTCGGTGGACAGTGCAGAAAACGACTGCTGGAGTCAACCGACTGTAACTCGGGTCTATACTCAACCTGTGTGAATGATCTTTGCAGCAAATTAAAGATAATGACTAAGCTTTTTAGATGATATCACATCTGTTAGATGTATGTATTTTGAAATTCAAATGGCGACAAAATCAGGTTGCATTTTTTTTTACTCACCCTGTATTGGTTTGCAATAACTTCCGATTTGAATTACAGTTTTTCATAATTACACTATACATAGGTACATTTATTTTACATTATACCTGAAAGTTATTTTGAATTGGGAGGTAACTGAATTTTTGATCCCTGATAACCCCTATTGTCTAATGTATTATACAGGGTCAAAATACAAAGTTGGTTGAATCATTTATGTTAAAGAATTCTAAATGATCTCAGTTTTTGTCTTTAATTTTCAACAATAGTTTGATTGACCATCTAGGATGCATTTTTCTTATATTCATGGTTAAGAGAGGAAAAACTTAAAGTACCGGTTGCTTAAGTAATTTTTTTCGCATCCTAAAAGCAGATATTGTAACTATTTTGACTATTGATTGTTTGGAAAGATGAACCATTTGAACTTTTTTGAGCAAAATTAAAGCTATTTTTTTTTTTAATTTTGATCTTCTTGTAGAGATCTTGTAACTTTGAAAGCTGTCAAATTATAACTTTTTTTGTATCTGTCTTGTGGACCT
>JAMKCH010082314.1:0-12466 GCA_023653785.1 Ophioderma brevispina | reverse complement strand
AGATAGACGTAACAGGGTTTTCTAGCTAAAACATGCCTCTTCCATATTGATAAACTATGTTTTATTAACTAAACCTAGTTTATCTTATTGATAAAATGTTTTCTAAATAAACATATTTTTTCTCTAGATAAATATAGTATCCTCTATCGATAAACTAATTTGTTTATAAGAAAAACTAAGCTTTCTAGATAACTAATTTTTGCTAGATAAACATAGTTTTTCTCTCTTAACTAAGGTTGTCTAGATAAACAGTTTTCTATCTTAATAAACTGTTTTCCAGATTAGCATAATTATTTTATCAAGAGAAAAAATAACTTTTTCAAAAACGCATTATTTTTTCTCGATAATATAAAAACGGTTTTTCTAGATAAACGTAGGTTTTCTCTCCAGATTTGTTCTCGAAATCTAATTTATCTACGAATCTTACACGGTTTTTTAGATAACATAGTTTTCCTCTCGAGGTTAAACATAGTTTTATATTTGATAAACAATTTTGTTTAGAATATAAACATAGTTTTTATAGATAAAACGGTGTACTCTTGCGTTTTTTTCCTGATAATAAAACATGGTTCTTCTGATGTATTTTTCTCCCGATAAAACTCTATATATTTTTTTAGGTAAAAAGGCGGTTTTTTCTCTATCGATAAACTAAAGTTTTTTATAGATAACCCCCTCACCCCCGAGAAAAAACTAATTTTTTGATAAACACGTTTTTTTCAATAGAAATCCCGAGTTTATCTATAAAACTAACCTAAAATTTATCAGGAAATACATATTTTTTAAAAAAAAACTGCCTTAATGAATGAGTTTATAAGGGGAAAACGAAAGTTTATATAAGATAAATATTTTGTTTAAAACTATGCTTTATTCCAATTTGATTAAACCGTTGTTTTTCAAAATGAAAAACTGTTTTATTTTGATAAACTGTGTTTTTCGAGAAAAAACAATGTTTATCAAGGAAAAACAGAAAAACTAATTTTATCAAAAGAAAAAAAATATGTGTTGTATCCAGAGAAAAAAAATATTATACCATAGTCTGTTTATCTGGGCTTGTGGTTCAATCAGCTTCACAATAAACGGACAAAAAATTGCGTTTCCAATTCCGCCGTTAAAGTACAATCAGTTATTCCGATTCTAATTACAAATCCCTTTTTATGACAAATACCGGCACTTTCGAGCATTTTTCATTCTGCAAAGGTATAGTTTACTAGACAATTCATCACAACAACTGTGCAAAAAATCTAAATATTATGGTATGAACAGATTCTGAGACCATTTTCATTGGCGGTTTTGCATGGCCGCCGGGCTAAGGAACGGTGTGGTTTGGTGGTGTAGGGGTGGGGGGGGGGGGGGGGGGGGGGGTTGCATGGGCGCTCTGTGCTATTGCTAAGGACCAGGCGGGAATATTTTTTTATATCCGCATGTGAAATAAGAGAAAACATTGTAAAGAGAAAGGTAGAGAGGTTAGAAAAGAGAGGAGGAAGAGACGGAAAGAGACGAAAATAACTCGAAAAATAAATGATTGACCTTTTTAAAATCGCAATAAAAAACGATCCAAAACCAAGGAAAAACTAAAACAAAGAAACAACACAAAAAGAAGCTGGTGCTATTTATAAAGCAAGGCTGCTTTTAAGTCCGTTACCCAGAAAAATTCGACTTTGGACTTTTAAATAAAATGGCAAAAAGGACCCGCTACTCAGAAAACCCGTTACTCAGAAAGCTCGCTACTCTGGAAATTCTGAATAGTGGGCCCTTGTTAATGAAAAAGTAAAAAAGACTCGCTATTCAGAAAGCCCATTACTCAGAAGGCCAGCTATTCAGAAAAATTCTGAATAACGGGCCTTTTGATTAGTGGGTTTTCTGATTAGTGGGTCTTATGAGTAACGGGTTTTCTGAGCAGAGGGGTGTCCTTAGCCAAAATGGTTCGTTAATCAGAAGGGCCGCTAGTCTCAGAAAAAAAAAAATATTTCGGTAACGGGCCTCTGGGTGGGATGGGGGGAACGGGTTTTTGGTAGCTGGTCTTCTGAATAATGGGTCAGTTTTATAGGAAACCATCCAAATCAGAATTCTGAATAGTGGACCTTCTGAGTAACGGGTTTTCTGAATAGTGGGTCTTCTGAGTAGTGGGTGTTCTGAATAAGGTACCCCCCTAACCTTCAAAACAATCCGGCCGCCAATATGCTGCAAGGTCTTAGAACATATAGTGCCTCCCACAGCAACATCATGACACATCAGACAAATTTCGCCCTATTATCCGATGGGCCCACGCTGCGGCCTTTCACAAACTATACCTTTTTTTTAATGTTGGAAGGTGGCGAACATGTTGGTTTACTTTCAACACGTTTACAGGGGTCAAGTTTGACATTTGATCTATAACCCACGGTTGCCATCGTACAAGGAAGAAGGTGTGTGTGGCTGGGTGGGGTGCTTTGAGATACGAGTCTATGACAGTGTGATCAGGCCATGCATGACGTTTATATTTCATAACCTTTCACCACTGCAACGGTCTTCTGGCTTTCCGCCAAGTTTCGCAACTATACTTACATCTGAGGTAACTTACTGGAGTTAAGTCCCAAATACTTTCCTTTTTAATCTAATACTGTGGACGTTGACAGTGACCACTTTAAGGGATGATTTGTTACGACGGCGTGCAATCTGGTTTGTTTAGAGATGATTTCATATATTGAGAGCCGATGCTTGAGTTGGTGACAGTGACACTGTCTCTTGCATGCTATCATCGGTTTTGGACAAGTTATCATAGCTATTTGTACAGCAAGCATATCCATCAAACAGTAAGTTGAGTAGTTCAAGATTCCACAAAATTGCTGATCCCCTAGCCGCACACATAGATATATAAATCAAAATCTCCATATGGCTTCATATAGGCCTTATGAACCAAGTGGAGCAGTTGATACAAGCATTGGCTCCTGACGGAGGAGGAGGAAAAGGTATTAGTATTTAACGACACATCAACACTATCGTGTCATTTTAGTGTCACGAAGATCCTTTTATTTCAATTAACTTAATTATCATCTCATATATACGTTAGGGAAGAAAGCCCATTTTTTGAAGCAGGAGAAACCGGAGTAACAGGAGAAAAGCGGTCGAGCCCAAGTATGGACTGGAAACTAAAGTCAACTGAAATTGCAGGCCAAACTGAGGGTCGACTGGGCCACCAGTTGGTGCGGAGCGAGGGAAGACCCACTGCGCTAATCCGCCCCCCCCCATTGGCTCCTGAACCATCCAAGTACACTAAGATTGCATAGGTAGCAAAGAAAAATGATTCGCTAGCTCTCTCTAGTCGTTCCAACCTCATATGCCCGTCCCTCAATAGTTTTGGCTGCGACAATTGTATAGACTAGGGTGAATCACTTCAGGTGGTGCAATGGTTTTTGGTAGTTATATACGATAAAGCGATCACAACAAAGGAGTTGATCCCGCGTCCAAGTAAAAATTAAGACTGAGCACAAAAAGTAAGTTTGTCGTACACTTTGGCCAAAAAACTTTTCATGAAAAAAAACCATGATGCATAGGTCTATAGAATATCTCTATTATGATGTTATAAAAATTCACTTACATTCAGTCATCATCGTCTGATTACCGATCACTGTCACTGTCCTCCGTCAGCTTGATTAGTATTTGATTTATGTCAATATCAACAATATTCTCTTTGCTCCAGTAGGAGGTCTTCTATCCCAATAAAACATGTTTTATTGCATTTTTCCAATCTATTTCGGTGTGGACTTTTTGTAGAGCTTCCGAACAGTTTTGAAAAAAACCCCCGAATTTTAGTGAATTTCCGTATTGTTTGGCAACATAGCTTTTATGGTGACCAAATAAGTTCTATTGGGTTAAGATCCGGGTGATAAGGAGAAGAACGAACTATTTTCTTGGCCATATGCTTTGGCCAGTTCATCTATTCGGACCTTGTTGTAGTTGGCTTATGTATTTGAATGAGATTGTAAGATCCTTTTTCTTTAGATCCTTAAGGACCCTACTGCCATCACTTCCAACAAGTTTTGAAAACATTTGGATGTTTCCATTCTGTAAAAACAGTAAAAACAGGAAGTTCCAGATGGGGAGTGGCAGTTCGTGGCATTTCTGGAAAAAGGATGCTGACATTTACTGCCAGCATTTACCAAACTTAAAAGCAAGCTGTCATCCAGCTCACAGCCACATGTTATTGTAGTTTAAGTGCTAATTAATCCAGGCCTAATAATCCATCTCACGTTGCCAGATCACTAGTCTTACTACAAGCCATAAAGTGGCTTTTGTGGCTTTTCAATCGAAATTCTTCCATTTTGCTTGCTTAAATTTTCAAAACCCATAGTCTTGAGAAACTGCCACAATCTTGTTCGTCCACCAGTGAAATTTGAGGCTTTACGCACCAATCTATAATTCTATATCCAGGGTTGGAAATACCATCCGTTGATAAAACTTGTGAATTTTCCTAATGGTCGCCTGTCGATCAAAGTCTTCGATGTGGACTTTATTGGCGGCACATTTTTGTCACTTGCTTTTTGTATGGTTTTCTCTTTCTCTTCGTTTCTCGGGCTTCACAGCCTGGTTATTGTCTGCGACATTTTCCAGTAGCCATGATGTCAAATCGTTCATTTACGTTTTCAATCAATGATGGCTGAACCCACCCTTCCAGATGTTTTCTCTTCAAAGACATGTTCCAGTTTGACGAGAACCATCACGGAACATCCATCGCTATCTGTTTTTGGGTGCCAATGTCTATACTTGTAGAATGAAAACTGGTGTTCACAGGCTTTGAAACTTTACTGAGGTATTGCAATAATAAAACAGGGCTTTAAAATTTACTATGTATTGCAATAAATAACCATTCTTTGTGTCTTCATGCTTTCTTTCAATTGATATTAATTGATTCCTGTGGGTGGCCAAAATGTCAATTTAACTTTTATTGTAACTTATACTTGTGTAAATTAATTCAATCGCCTACAGATTCTTGCACATACTCTGTACAAGGTCTTACCTTTTATTTGACGTTAACATTTGGACATTCAATGCACCTGCATAACGCAAGGAAAAATATTGATGGGCTCCCTTCTTTAAAATCTCACACTCGGCCTGGAATGATCATATGGCTCCTGTCCAATTTAATCCTCTAAGAAACAATTTTCAAATCAATTGATTGTTGTGAAGCTTTTTATTAGGGTGGGCATAAATGGATATTTTTTTCTAATTTCTTTCTTTCAAAACGAGTGGATTCTTATGAGGCCATTTTGGTTGCCTCAACAAATCAGGAAAGCTTTTTGGCCTAAGAAATTTTTAGTCGGTAAAATGACTTTTAAAATTGTACATAAATCAAAGTATATTTTCCTAATTTCAAAAAATAACCAAAACAAACCCGACGCGCGGAGCATGTGGAGGGGGCGAGAAAGTCCGCAAAAGGGGGCAGGAGAAGAGCAGCGAAACCGGAGCAAGGAAAAAGGAAACAAAGGCAGGCGCAATAGGCGAAAAACGAACGGGGGAAACAAAATGCATAATTTCAATTGAGGCAAGGCAATACAACAGACTCCCAAAACATGACCCAGAGCGTGGGTGACTAAACTGGATGTGAAAGACAGGGGAGTGTTTGGAAGGGTCAAGGCCTTTAGACCATGTTCAATAACCCTGCCAATTGTACGGGATGGTTTTTTCATACAACAAGTGATTTGCTATTATTAACCTAACACCAGACTATTTGCAAGAGACTCGTACGATTGTGCTAGCTATGAAGAGCATTGTATTGTTGTAAGTCAGCCTTTAACACCATTACAAAACATGCCATTGCCATGCCAGTGTGTTTTCATTCCAACTGTTGATGCTATTATTAACAGACAAGACAAGAAAAGGCAACTTACTTGTAATAAAGAGTTGTTTTTTAGTGCATGAGAATTCCGACATTGGTGGCAATGATTGCGTGGGCTTATAGTGACTCCTACTCTTCCCTCTGCAAGGTGAAGAACATTTTCTTTATTTTAGGCAATCGGAAACTTAATTACTTTGGAAACAGGTTTTTAATATTTGGGAAGCATATACCTATGCTTATGGCTATTATATAATGCAATGGGTGTTTGTGTCAGATTTGTGGCATGAATAATTTAACTCCCAAATCCCTTGACTTCATGACAAAACTCAAAAGTCATTTTATTACAAATAAACCACCTAAAAATTCATCTTATGCGAAAATCTTCCCGGATTTGTTTTCAGCACCCCAAATTTCCTAAGAATCCCTCGTTTTGAAAAAAAGATCGTCAACATTGCCCACCCTAGTTTATTATTGCCCTCATACATCAGAGCTTGTACCAAGGAATGGAACGGAGACGTTGAGCAGCTGATACCCCGGGCCAATGTATTGGGGCCATATGAATGTTTGATCGTACTAATATATAGTGCTTACAGCACCAGGGGGTTTGGGTTCGTTTCCCGCGAAACTTGAATCGTAAGTAGATACGTAAATTATGCTGAGCGCTTGTTACTATTCTACAAGGTGTGACTTACGTGCGTTCCGAACAATGGACGTTAGACAGTCCTAGGAATACCTTTCCGTATAACCTTATGATCATTATTACGTTTATTCTATTTGGTCAATCGTGGGTGCAAAATTATGTAACTAGTTGATGTTTGACAATGCGCTTTCTTGTAAATCGATTAAACTGATTTTACAAGCATACGTGTGTTTGGGGTGATCATAGACCTTTGAAACTGATAAGAATCGGATCCTCCCCCTTCGCGTATTTTAGAATTCCTCCTAGTATGAGAACTACTTAATTCTCATGAGTATATTATAACACTTAATTATATTCTAAGGCATCTTGCCATCTTATTCTATTACCTGTGTATTTCGATAACTAACTGCCTACAACACACAACACAACACACCACCTACCCCTTCACGAAAGAAATGGCTTCAAAACCAAAGATGTCTTGCTATTTATTAAGCAATATATGCCTATAACCAAAATGATATTATTAATAGTACAGCAAGGTAAATGCCCTGCATCCATCAACGAAGAAAGGTGTTAAAGGTGCTCAACGAGAGATTTCAGTCATTCCGTATTTTCTTCTGTGATATGCATGATTTCATAAGTATTTAGACATTTATAATTCCCTATCGCTTCATTGGCTACAGAAATAACTTAAAATGGAAAACAAAGGTGGAGACTTGTATATGCTCATATTTCAAATAGAAAACATAGGGCTGTCATTATTTGCATTTTGCTCCTTATAAATTAAGAAATTTGATAATTTTTGAATTTTTTATTTGGTTTGATTATTTTATTTATGTTTTTGAAATGGGATATTTTTGATAGAGAGCATTGCAAAGATCAGATTTTCACATTTTTTAGGGACCCCTGTTATTTGCCCAATCTCTAGATTGCAAGCAGCACCTTAATAGAAGCAATTGATTAATGGCAGGAGATACAATTACTTTTTACTCGTGAAGAAGCGTACACTGATTTGGTACAGAGTTCAACAAAACTGGGAATATTCAATAATTGACAAAAAAAGTTGTGTACTTTTTAAAGACTACCCTGATGACTCAGATATTTCAAAATATGATGTTTTTGTGTGTGCATTGTTTAGTCATCTAGAACTAAATTATTCATTTAAAATACTTAATGCACCAAAGATTGAGATGAAATGGTTTTTTCGTTTTTGAGTAGTAAACATCTGAGGGTGTATTGTCTCAGTACGCATAGGATATGGCTTTACTGTATATATACCAACAAATCCCCGGATTCCGGATTTTCATTACAAAGTTAGCTATTTCACATACGATTAGTCTGTGGAAAAGCATTAATGTACATTTGCAAAAAATAGAAAATTGTAGGACACCATCCTCGGTGAAATCTCTGATTCAGCCTTTAAATGAACTAGACCAGAGGTGATTCATATTTTTGTACAGCCCTCTTTCTTTCATTTTCTTTCTTTCATCTTTCATTTCTTTCTTTCAAACAACCACTTTCTTTCCTTTCTTTCCTTATTTTTTTCTATGAGTGACATGGATAGATACCAATCCTTGGGGACAGAGATGGAGGGATGGAATGTAATTATTGAATGACATGCTTACAGCAGAGCAATGGTATAATAACTGTTTAAAATCTGTACAGGCATTGATTTTGCTGCATTGCAATAATTAATCCGCCACCCTGACCATAATTATGTTAATAAATGACATATTGGGGAAAAAAGATTTCTTTTTGACCTGTGCCAAATGCCTACACGTTTTTAGATATTAAAATTTGTTAGATATTAAACAAGTATTTCACACTTTTAAAGTAGAAAACTGGTGTGCAAAAATAGTTTTTTAAAGGTGTTTAATTTCTAATTATGTACTACAAACTTTTTTATTTTTTGCGTTTATATGATCTTGGAATAGAGTGAAAGGGGTTGGCTTTTAAAGTATCTTATTTTCGTTCAGGACTGCGTCTTTCTTCATTTTCGGAACTATGTTTCACTATGATCATTCTAATATGATGGAATGGAATGCGACCACAGCGGACCGATAGCCGTCCACTCTTCCCACACACGTAACGAGTTTGGCTAACGTGTACTCATGACCACCACGTAGTTTTAATAGTAAATCTGGCTTACTCCGTAAAGCACACGTATCCTACGTCCAAGTTTCACGAGCGCGAAAAAAACTCTTTCGTAGTAACTTAGGTCGCAACTAGGGCTACGTAGTCTTACGACTACTTTCGCGAACGAACCCCGATCAGTAGCTGTGACATTAATTTTGATTCGTTAGCATACATAGTATGCTACAACCATTAATGAGCATGCACCTTAATGACGACCTGTACTATTGGAGTGAGGATAGGCAAGTCAGACATCATAAATACCAAACCTGCAAGTATAAAAAACCCTGGCAGAACATTAATATGGTGTCAGGAGGTGAACTACAATCAGAACCCTTGATGGACAGCCTGTTCGGTAGGCAAGGGTTGGTGAATTCAATGACATAAATAATCCACCAAATCAGTACAATTTCAGTCTGATTGTGCTATACGGAGCCCGAGTCAAACAGTATCACTCTTGAAAATACCCAAGTTGTTTCCTACAAAACAAACAGCCTTTTATTTATATTTTTCCGACCATACTTTTTTTTTATAAAAAATCCCTCCTTCCATCTGTCTTCAATACCACTTGCATGGCTTGTTTTGGCGTGCATGACCTGCACATAATTGAATAAGTGGTGGGGTACAGGCACGACTTGAGGTTGAACCAGTCAACTGTATGACCACGTTCAGCCATTCTGGATTGTACCATACTTTCACTCACAACATCTTGTTGATTATTTCACTTGTGAAGTATGCCTTCAGCTCACACCAAATTCAGAGGTCCTTTTTTGATCAGCGAATTCCATCGCACTCAGAGAATAACAGTTTTGCCTTTGTGCAAAGCTTCCGTCCGGCCAATTCCTGAACTAACTCGTAAAACTGTCTATAAATCCTACCAAAATCTCGTAAATACGCAGCACACTGAAACAAGTCGGACCTAAATAAAAGTAATCTAACTGGTCGCTGAAGGACAGAGGCAGCTGCAAATATCCAAGCTCTGTCCAAGACTTCTGGGCAGAACCACAGCAATATGACGGAGAATCAGATTCTTGCCGTAATGGGTCTTGAAATACACAAAACCGCTTCAATGGGTTATCTCGTCTTGACATCCATTGGCATCCGTTCAGATATCGCCAGGGCAGAAACTTCCCAACGGGAATTACCCGCGAAGATGGCCTTCTGGCATCTGTCTCTGACTTCATCAGGAACTGAAGTATGAGCAAGAAACCCTCGACTCGAGTTATAATAGAAGGTCGTACGGATAGAGCCGGTCTTGGGTACAAAAAAACCAAAAGCTTATAAAAGACATGAGTCATCAAGAACAAAGGTAATGCCTCACCGGATAATAAAAATGTAATGAGGAAACGATGTTGGTCTCACCTTTACAGTGATGCTAAACAAGGGCAGTGTTGAAAAACCGTGAGTCTGCTATGTAGGGTCGACGCCCTTGACGAAACTTTTGTATGTCTGGACGCCAGAGCTGCCGTCTTTCCACATCAACCAATTCATGATCAAATTCTATCCCCTGCCAATCTGAAGCTAGTGGGCAAGGACCAATCTTGGACCGTGCCAATCATATCATGATTGTCCTTGTACAACTGTGTCCACATCCCAATGGTTGTAGCTACGCATTACAAAGCGAAGATACAACTGGCTCCATGACCAAACAACAAACACTAAAAGCAATCTCAAACAAGTCTGTCCCCGTATCGTAGAGGCACATCGGAAAAAACAAATCATCGCACTGACTTACTCTGAACTCCATCTTACAATAGCCTTCACAACAGCGATGGGACAACCTATCGAAATCCATCTTACCAATGCCTAAAGACAGAGCCCACCAACAGTCTGACAGAAGGCCATGACTGGATATTCCTAGGGAGTGAGAACACAAACAATAGTGTTCCTCCAGAACTCAACTGATACAGCTAAGAGACCAGATAATCACCATCTTTTCCTTACCAAAACATAAGACGTGATCATCATAGAGGTGACAGTACCTATGGAGGAGAACTATCCAGTGCATCTGCACAGAATAGTGCAAAAAACTTTTAGATTGGTCCCAGACTGGTATTTGACCCTCCTTGCAACCTGTTCGTCTTGTGGCTGAGGCCTTTTTAAACCTTGCTTCGATCAGTAGACGTTTTATGTTCCGACACCCTTGTCTTTTCGGGGACGTTTTTGTCTGACCTATGTACTGCTCACCGCAGCTACACGGGATGGAGTATACGCAAGGAGAATGATCTTTAGGCAAGGGGTCTTTGGGATGGCTGAGAATGTCCCGTAACTTGCGTGACCGTGAGTAGTAGGTCTTAACAACGGCACGAGTTAGGATTCTATTGATTCTCTCAGATACACCCTTGACATACAGCATAAAATTTATGTAGTATCCTTGAAGCTATTCTCAACTACACGGTCTTGTGTGAGTTGTCGGGACTGTTTGGAAATAGTCCACTGTACTAGTGTCCTAGGATAGCCGGTTCTGTGTTACGCACTTTCGATGTGTTCTATTTCATTGGGTTGGTTGGCTTCATCACACAGTGTGAGAGCTCTATGGACTAGTGTGTTGACAACACTGTTTTAGCCGACATGTGATGACCTAAGGAAAAGTGGAGGTACTGGTCAGTGTGAGTAGGTTTCCTATAGATCGAAAAGGTCAACTCAGCCTCAGTCCTCTGTACCTTTACATCCAGAAATGGTATGCAGCCATTCTGTTCTAGTTCCATGGTGAACTTGATGTGGCCGTGTTGACTGTTGAGATGACTAAGGAACTTGTCTAATTTCTCTCTGTCGCCAAATCACAACAAAAGTGTCGTCAACGTACCTGAACCAGACCACAGGCTTCAACGGGAACGATTCTATGGCCTTGGTCTCAAAGTGGTCCATGAAGATGTTAGACGTGATAGGTGAAAGATGTGAGCCCATAGCTTGGCCTTCTTTTTGCTGGTAGAACTTCGCTTGCCACTTAAAGTATGTAGAAGTAAGGCACAGTTTGGTGAGATCTACAACATCTTACCAGGACAATCTAGTCCCCTGTTCAAGTGTTGGATCACGACTTAGGGCATCACCAATGATATTGCAGGCCTCCTCAATGGGCACATTGGTAAATAACGATACGACATAAAAACTTACCAGGATGTCACCTGGTTGCGTCAGTATCTGTTTAGCCCTTTCCACAAAGTGATGGGAGTTCTTGATGTATGACATTCCCTGCCCTGACAAAGGCGCAATAATATTTGATAGATGTTTGGCTAGATTGTAACATGGGGAATTAATCGAGCTAACAATTGGCCGAAGAGGAATGTTCTCCTTATGTACCTTAGGAAGGCCATACATTTGTGGTGATACAAAATGTCTAGTTGTCAGATGTGTCGCTTGATGTACAGTCAACATATTTTGATCTTTCAAATCTCTAATCGCTTTGCCAAGTTTCCGTTCAAGAGATGCAGTGGGGTCCTTCTTGAGAACTCGATACGTATCACTGTCTGATCGCAAGTCATCCATTTTACTTATGTAGTTGGCCTTGTCCAGAACCAAAGTGCAGCGACGGCTGGTAGGACAATGATGGACTCATTACTCTTGAGATTGGCCAAAGCGTTCTTCTCATCACGAGAGATGTTGGACTTGGGTGGCTTGGCTTTCTTCAAATCCCGAAGCACATCACAGCGAACCAAATTGGCTTCGCCTTGACACAGCCCTTTGATACCCTAGTTCCTTAAAGCCTGACTCAGAGATTTCGAAATATATATTTTTGGTATAGTAATTAAAAATAGTCAACTAGAACTTAAGATACTCACCTAAAATGCTCAATTCCAAAGTTACAGATGAATCGGATTTTTCGTTTTCATGTAGTACACATTTATGTACAGTATACCAGTGCCATAGGATACCGTGTA
>JAMKCH010082312.1:0-60795 GCA_023653785.1 Ophioderma brevispina | reverse complement strand
AGCTATTGTCTATGGAACTGGGGGTAATAACAGAGTATAATATAGTCTTTATGCTAGCGGCCCTATATTATATTACTCCTGTGCTAACCCCCCGTTGCTATACTTAGTACAGTGATTGTCTATGGAATCGGGGGTATAACAGTAGTATAATAGAAGCTTGATGCGAAGCGCCCCTATTTTCTATACTCCTGTTATAACCCCCGTTGCTATACTTTTTTATAGCCTTGTCTATGGAACGGGGGGGTATAACAGGAGTATAATATAAGCTTGATGCAACGCCCAATATTATATACTCCTGTTTATAAACCCCCGTTGCTATACTTTATACAGTGGATTGTCTTATGGAACGGGGTATAACAGGAGTTTTATATAATGCTTTCATAGGTGACAATTTATAATTACACCGTCCGGAGAACGAGAAAAGGGGATTTCTTTGGGGGTAATTTATACCAGCAAAAAGAGGGGTTTAGTAGGTTTTGGGGGGTAAGAAGGTTAAGAAGAAGGAAGGAGTGAGCGGGTGGTTTAAATCTGACATTAAATATTCATACCACCATCACAGTTAGCCGAAGAATAGAATTGAGAGGGCGGGGCGAAGAAAAATGGCGGAAAATAGCGAGATGAATGGGAGCAGAAGGGGACAGGAGGGGCGGAGGAAAGTTAATAGAATGTAAATGGGGGGTGGAGCTTATCAGGAGGCTGAAAGCAGGAAGCCGTGAAGAAATCAATAATTCCGCACCGGTGGGGTAAATCTGGAGTGGCAATTTTAAATTTTAGGACTATTTTAGATATTTTGACGGAATAAAGTGCAATTTAGTTGAGTATGCGCTTTATTCCTTAGCACTCGCTATTAAAAATGACCTAAAATCGAAATTGCCAAAAAATCAAATAAGAAAAAGAGAGACCTATGGTATAACCAATTTAGCCATTAACTTTTTAACCCCCCGTCATTTATTACGAATAAAGCCAATACTACTATGATGCGGTTTATTCCGTATTGTAGTTATGTGAATGCGACTTGTCAAATTTGGGAAATGGGCCCGGAAATGGGGCTTCCTGCACCACCTAGGTGACTCAGGGTTTATTTCTAGTAGTGGCGCCATCAGTAATAGACAATACCTCACCGCCTGGCGCATTCATACGTATACGCATAGCAGTTATTCCTTTTTTCAGTGAGTTATGGTCATAACGTCACTGGTGGCCCTAACAGACATTCCAAATATTGATGTTGCCTGCCTAGCTACTACTTTGTGACATGATCTTAATATCAGATGAATTGCATACACTGTCATGACTGTCCATCTTAAAATGCCATCGAGTTTTCAAATAAGCTATTATGTGCATCCTGTGCTGATTGGTCAAATGTCATACTATGAAACATAAAAAAATTAAGTAGCTCTTACACAATGTGTTACGACCTCATTTCGCATGATAGCTGTTCTAAAGTGCAAGAATGAAAAAGGACTTGACTAAGGACATCCCGTAGTCCCAGGGCAAAGCTTGTATGAAATGTTAATACAAGCTATGCTTGCAAATTAGAGCTTTAGTTTAGCAATTTTGTTTCCTGAATTCATCGAAATACGTGTGGACAAGGACCTATGTGAGCATACTGTTTTAGGACCTAGTGAGTAGACAGAAAGAGAGGCGAAGTGGGGGAGGAGAGGCTCACCATGATTACACACACCATAATAAATAATCGATAGTCCAACTTTGCTCAGTTTTATTAATTAATTCAAAGAAAAGCAAGCATTATTGGGCTGGGTTAGGCATGTGATACATTCTAATTTCTAGGGTAAACAACATAACCGATAATTTAGCAAGTATTGATTTCATGTTCATTCCTGCCGTTAATTAAAGCAGAAAATAATCTTTTTGGTGTCATTTTCGAAGAGGTAAAACTGCATAATTGCTTGATTTCTATTGCAGTTCCAATTCCCAATTTAATATTCACAATTGTAGTACGTACATACAAATTGTAATGGTCGCCAATGGCTTACTTGATAGGGTAAAAAAAAAAACAAGTTTGACTCCGAGAAATGTTGAAAAGCAAATTTGAACTGTTGTTTTTTTTTAATTGGAAAAAAAAAAAAATGCTTTGAGAATGCAAGATTTTTTTTTTTTAATTCTTGATTTTCCCCGCTTTCATGGCGTATTTCTCCCTTTCTTCCTGAAAATGCTCTGCGAAGTGCAGAAATTTTTTATACCTACATTTACATCTGTTATTTAATTTCACAAAAATGTAAACTAAGGTACCAATGGAAGGAAAAAAAACAAAAATCCATTCCATACAATGTTGACACCATTTTGCACATTGGTACAATTGTCATACATTTGAAGGTATTGTGTTAAATCTAACTTCAATTGACATCTTCTAAATATTTGAATTGATACATATTTGCTACACCAAAATATAAGGGATTAGCAGCGATTTGCTTGATCGAAACATCAAAAAAAAATTATCAAAATACCATATTTTTATATTTTGTTACTGGCATTGGTATGCCGAACATAACCTGCAAGTGTTGGCTTGAAATCCGTGTATAAGGACAATGCAGTATTTTTATTGCTTCTTTAATTTCTATACGTGCGTATCTAAATTCAGCTTAGAAAAAAAGCATTTCCCGGGAAATATCACAGATTTTCACCCATGCTCTTGCGCACCATGATCAAACCAGTTGACCTCAAACACAAACCTTATTGATTTTTGTTCATTATGTCCTCGTGTAAACCCACAATCAGCTGTTTAGTAAAGATTTTAAGACTCTGTCGCTGTATGTCTATTGCGGGAGACGGTATTATGACAAATTCCTCAAATACCTTGTTTTTTTACTTTTTGGGTTTTTTTAATTATTCAATTTTTAAACTCTTTCCCTTCTCAACTCTCTTCCGATCTATTTATAAGTTAAAAACATGCAATTTCCACATATTTGAGATTTCTTATCCCATTATTCATGCTAATCCCTTAGTGTAAAAAACTATTTGACACAGTTTAAAGGCATCAAATTTGTATCAAAAATGCTATTTTTAACACATTTTTAAACACTATTGATACTAATCAGATTCTGTTAAGGCTGTCTTGATATTGCATATGTAAAACATGTATATCGCTATAAGCCACATCCTGACATGTCGAACCTAAAAAACAGGCTATGCGACAAATGGTAAAAACATGAAAGGAAATGGTCTATAAAAAACTGATCATTTATGCTAAAAACTTTATTATTTAATAATCTAACCAAATCCTATGATAACAATGTAAAACAGTAACATATTCATAGTGGTAGCCTCTGCATACCCGAAATTGAAGTGACCTAACCTATATGCATCTTTTAAGTTCATCCCCACTCGGATCCTAAGGAGAACCATGTCTGGAGTTGGTCATATGTGTACTGAGTTTTCAGTGTGGCAGTCTAGTTCAATTCATCTTGATAAGTTGTTATTTAAATTTTTAACAATGCAAGGTTCATATTTAAACCAAATGTACATGTACAAAAATTTGTTAAAGACAGCAGTCATGTAGTATATTGTTAGAAATATTTGACATAGTCCCAGGTATGTGGAGACCATCAGTGGGCATACCCAATGCCAGATCTTACAGCAGTGGTAACAAGTCCAGGTAAATTACAATTTGAACCCAGAAATGTCACGTACAGTAAAGTCTATTTAAAGCATACAATTTGAAAACAGGGAAAATGTTAAGTCCAGTAAAGTATATTTAAAGTATACAATTTGAAACCAGAAATGCCTAAGTCCCGTAAAGTATATTTAAAGTATACACCATTTTTGAAACCAGAAAAGTCTAAGTCCGTAAAGTATTTTTAAAGTATACAATTTGAAACCAGAAAATGTCTAAGTCCAGTAAAAAGTATATTTAAGTATACGCCATTTGAAACCAGAAAATGTTCTAAGTCCCTAGTAAAGTATAGTAAAGTATACTCAATTTGAAACCAGAAAAGAGAAAATGCCCAAGTCCAATAAAATATTTAAAGTACATTTAAAAAACAAAATAAGTTAAAATAAGTATAGTTAAGTAGAAACATTTTGCATATTTTTCTTAAAAAGTCCATCTAAGTATATTTAAAGTAGTTTAAAGTATGCATTTTCTTCCACAATATGACAAAATAAGTATATTTAAATATAACTTATCTCTACTTATGCCCATAAAGTACATATTTAAAGTATGCAAAAAGTACAGCTAAAGTATACTTTATTTTGTCCAGGGATTTTAGCTGTCCTGGCACAAATCTTAGGATACGCGATGCAGCCAAAGTTTAACCCGGGAGTTTAACTTCAAACCCTCCCCGTATATTTTTGAAATGTGGTATTTTGGCCAGGGTTTTTTTATTTATTTGAAAATGTCTTATTTTTTCAGTAAATAACTTCACGGGGCTTAATAGTTGTCATGCATGCAGTGAGCCGGGTGTAAACATCGAGACTAGAGCAGAAAATGCCTGATTTAATGGAAAAGTTATTAAATGGAGATGGGTGCGCACGTACGATAGACTTTACAGAGCGTGAAACCTTTGACCTCTAAATGTAACAATGCAAGTTGTATTATATTAAAAAGAGTTGTATGTATATACAACAAGAATAGATTGCCTGACAAGACCCCTCCTCTGTGCGGTAGACGTTTCATATAATATAGAAGTCCCATGGATGCAAATGAGTATTACAATTGGTTCCGTCATGCGCTTATGACGTCGTGCAGTTTAGCGCTTGACGGAATGAATGGCAAAACCTCTTTTGCATCAGTGGACTTCTATATGAAACGTCTACCCTTCTCGCATAATGCTAAGTAGTAATGCTTACGTTATATAAGTTCATGCTGGATATTAAATCAATGGTGGTGCGCGAGTGGTAATATAACCATTAGAGTCCATCTTAGTTGTATTTACCCCGGGGTATTTACGTCTTCATATATATAACGAGTGGGATTTTTGTGTTGTTTTCTGAAGAGCTAGTTTTCTTCCAACGTAACTGCAAGAGCTTCGTCAAAGTATTCTGTAATAACGATTGGGTTTGACATTCCCACTATATTCGTTTGGTATGGAAGCTTTTCTGTGTTTAACAGGCGGTTGCGTAGACTAGAATCATTGCGCCGGGTCCATCGGGATGGCCTCTGGTTGGATATCTCCCCACCTGTGATATCACTCTACCGGTCAGGACTAACCGCCAAACATCAACTACTTAATAATCTAGCCAAGAAGCATTGCCCAATGTTTTAGCATGTCCATCGTCGGGAAGTTAATTGTTTGTCTTCAGCAAGCATCACACATAAAAGAAGGCTTCCAAAATCCACACCTCAACGATCGACCAAGAAGTACTTTCTTTGGAGAGCTTGATGTGGGTAACGGTAAGTTTATTGGAGACATAGACAAAATGTTTAGGCAAGCATTTTTTATGGTTTTTATTTAATAAGACATGCAATTAACATACAAGTTTCTTGATTTTTGTTTTTTCGTTTATATTAACAAAATAATTTGTGATAAGGACTGCTTGGCCTTCGAAGAAGACGGGGGGGCGCAATTACATATGAAATTGATATGTATTTTAGGCTGGGCACTTCAAACCCAGGGGCATTCGGTGATAGAGCACTAAAAATATGGTTCTTTGGAGATCGACACCACAAATGCCACAAAATACGGGGTTTTCGGGTGACAAGTTTGTAAAATTTCCCCAATAATGGGGAAAATTTTCACTTTCACTAAGTCCCCTGCTATTATTGTTTATTTCCTTTATGTCACTAGTTAAATGCATATTAACATCAACATCGGGTAACTCGGTTTTTATTTATTTAATTTATTTATTTCATTTTTGTCATTGACTCTTTCCATTAGTACATGGGGTCTCCTATCTCTCACTCATGCCCTAATACCGCAAAACATCTCGATGTATTATGATTTTTCTCCCGTCAATGAAAGCGGAACTAAAAGTTACAAAAACAAAACAACCAAACCACACAGGACTTGTTCCATTTTTTACCTTAAACCTTTTTTTCTGCGAAATCCTTGGTGGAATCACAATCACGATCCCTTCTGTTCTTGTACTGTTGGACATTCCACCGGCAAAACTTAGGTCATAAATGCAGCTAAATTTCGCTCTGTCAGTAAATCAACCCACAATTAACCGATCATAGCGAATCCCCGTTGAATACATAGCGCTCATGCATCGAGTCCACTTGGTGAAAGTTGCCGATTCATGATGTTTCATATGAGGTACCGTAACATAGTCCGTTACGGCCGGAATTCACGATCACGAAAAGTCCATTACATCACCGGAATAAATATTATTATCTGTTTATAACTTGTTGTTGTAAAATATCAAAAATGGCCAGCATTACCGGCTTGTCATCTGCCATTGATTGGGCCGCACTTATCTGGGGTCGTCAAAGTTGCTTACTGTGGATCAGAATCAACGCGGTGTAATTTCTGATCCGTCAATGCGTCAAACTACTTTGTCACGCAGTTGAATATAGACTTCAAAACTGCTTTATTCAACATGCATTTCAAAGTTTTATTTGTGTGAGGAGTAAAACGGAAATTTGTGTTTTGCTCCACGCTGATTAAATCTTGACTCAACTTGTTACTCAACACCCTTTACTCCCCGAACTGAGTAAAATATTATTTAGAGTGTATGCAGTTAGTGTTAAGATACTTGACATTTTTAATTTTAAAGAATTAGTGAGAAAACATTAGATGAAACATATTTACTTTTAAAGTCTTGGCAATAAACATTTGTCATTGCCTATTTTTCTTCTCAGGCATAGTTCAATCCTCGGGAGAAACCTGGAAACAGCAACGACGTGTCACACTTACTACTCTGCGTAGCTTTGGAGTGGGCAAGCGAAGCTTTGAAGAGCAATCTCTGAAGAGGTAGAAGCGTGTCTAAAGAAATCGGCCTTTCAAAAGACAAACCGTTGGATCCCAGCAACCTTTCACAAATGCTACAGCTAATATCATATGTTCGGTTGTTTTCGAAGAGTTTCGTCTATTTCGGATGTCGTTTCCGACAGATGCTAGACAATTTGGCGAGAAAACGCGAAGCATTTCGGCGCGGGGATTGCTATTTTTTCCCCCTTTTGCCAAAGTCATTAAGCCAACAATCCATACAGTTTGAAGAGAATTACAGAATCATTAAGCAACTTTGTGTCGGAATCATCGCTAAACACAAAGCGGTTTCATGATCCGAAACCACCACCAAGATTACTTGAAGTATTCTGAAACGAGATCGAATAAACAAGAAACTTAATCGCGAATCTCACGTCAACATTCACAAACAATTACCCTCTGTAATCCAATCTCTTCGGTGCTGGCCACTGAAACAATTCACAAATTACGCTGGGCCGTTCTGTACATGATGGCCTACCCCGAGATTCAAGACCGATTCAAAAAGAGCGGATTTAGTTGTGGGTAGAAACCGTCTTCCGAGGCTTGGCTGAATAAGAAAAATTTGCCTTCACATTGGCGACCCTTCTGGAAATTCAGCGCATTGCAACTGACGCCTCTTGGGTTAATTGCACTAGCGGTGAAGACACCACTCTCGAAGGATACGTGATTCCAAAGGGAAGCGTCGTCATATCTAACCTATGGGCTTGTTAATTTGACCCTGTGTGACATGGCAAAATCCGGAGGAGTTAAGCCTGAGAGGTTTCTTGATGAGAAGGGCAATGTACAAGCAAGAGAAGAATTAATTCCCTTTTCAATCGGTAATGGATACAACGTTTTCAGTTGTCGCATTCATTGTACTAAAGGTGCCAAGGTCTGCAAAAGAGATTTCACATAAAGGTGTCCCTAAAAATGTGCGATTCTGCTTTTTGCACTAGTAGTGTAAGTGTTTATCGAATCTATCCTATCTGAAAGGGATTAAGCCTAGAATTGTTTGTGGTTGATAGAAAAATGTAAGAAAATAAAATGACCTATTGATTTCACTTTAAGACATTTCTGTACCAAAAGAACGTAGGTAAGCAACACTCTCTGAGTGTCTATCTATATGAACTCATTACATATGCCACCTACATGGATACAGACAAAATTTTCGTTGCACCTTGCAACATAAAAATAGAGCCCTTTGTCCCCAAAACTCTTCATATCATTTGCGATATTGGTTTGGCGTGCAAACGTAGTTTATAAATATAGAAAGTCCCCTTGGAAGTATTTGGGTTTCCTCATGAAAATTCGCCTTTGTTTGACCTTTGCCTTTTGTTTATAATTAGATATGCTAACATGATATTCTAACATTAATTGACAGTCTTATATCTCTGGAATTACCCTATTGATGTTCCGTTGCAGACGGCAAAGTAACACCATAACCACTGAAAGATCATTCTCCCTTCTCTTGTAGGATTATGGGAACGCCCTTTTAATCATGTAGCATCAACAGGACCTGTAGAGCTATCTTGGCGCCAACCCGCCGCATTACTAATAGATCATAAAATAATCATAGTCAGGTAGCCATGGTCCAATATGGCCTGACCATTAAAAATTGAGTATGGCCACAATTTTTCTGCTGAAAATGATAAGGGTGTGTAGAATAAGAAATGCCGGGTGCCACCTGGGCATCCTTGAGCATTTTGAGAAATCCAAGATGGCGTCGCCATAAATGATAATTATCTATTCAACCCTATATTATCAAACTATGGAGTTACTAGATATACTATAGGACCCAATGAACAAATGCATGGCACTTGTAACATTGAGTCATACTCCAAATTCAAAATGGAAGCCAAATCTAATAATTTTAAAATATGCCATATAACAGCAAATACCTGCGATAAAAAATAAACATGAAGTACTTAGATTATGTTGCTAGACACAATAAATGTATTTCTGATACTTTTAAAGTTGTAACATGACGTCAATCAATATTGAAACTAATTTTCCAGTCTTTTAATCTGAATGGAACTAAATTTCCTCTCACTTTTACCCTCAGTGTTCAAAATAATAATAATAGTAATTATGCTAGATGTTCAATGCTTAAATATTAGCAATACGTTTTCTGAAATATTTTTCCCACGTAGGTCGACGGATATGCTTAGGTGAACACCTTGCAAAGATGGAACTCTTCATCTTCTTCACACATCTCCTCCATCAATTCACATTCAAGAATCCAGACGATTCTCCTGCGCTGTCCTTTGAAGGAGTTAACGGTATCGTGCACTCTACTTGACCATTTTTGACGAAAAGTTATAGGTGAGTGATGCTTCGGTTTTGTTTTTGTCAAGCAAAGGAAAGCAGCAGAAGCAGAGAGAGAATATTTTGTTGTCCTTGCACAATATGTTTGTAACTAAAGACCCCCAAAAAGTAACTGCAGCATGTCTAAATACACACATAGGTTACAAACCATTTGTCTTGCACGAAACATAAAATTGATCAATACTTCGCTTTCTTCATAAATTGTTAATACCCTCTTGCCCCATTGCGATCAATATTGCCAACACAATACCCATTATAAAGAAAATCTCTCCCTTTTTTAAAAGTTTTGCAATAAAAGGTATAGCCATTATATATTGATTGCCATTCACTGAACGACCGCATTCTTACGCATGAGTGGTGTTTCCAAAACTTTGTAAGCATGGTTGTGTTTGTAGACCCCTTGTAATATGTCTTCAGTTGCAACTTTGAACATGCGAAAAAAAACGACACGCATTTAATAGTTCGGAAAATGGACAGTGTGTTGGCGATATTGGAGTCACAATGGAGCAAGGAAGGTGTCAAAATTTGCAGAAAAAAAAACAGACTCATTGATAGTCATTTTATGTGTTTTCTTGCATAGACCATGGTTTGTAACTTATGGGGTTATTTTATACATGCTGCCTTTATTTTGGGGTCTTTAAATATACGCTGCAGGTTTGGTATACTCTATTGTTCCACTACAACCTATTGCCCAACATGCCAGTGTAGTGGGAAAACTGGATTCGCTAAAACAAGACTGCTGCCAAGGGATAGGTCCCCTCTTTAATTGTCCACATCCTGGTTTGATGCTGAGCCTTCAATTTCGGGACAATCACTTAAGGCGGGTGAAACTATGTACAAATACCCATATAGACAATTTTTAGTTTAGCGTCAACCGTTCCAGATTTCATACACTATGACGTAGTTTGACCAGAGACGACGTCATGGCGTACCATACCTTAGTGGGTGGGGGGGTGTATGGTCAAGATTCAAAGAATGTTTTTTTTTTTTACGGCGCCAATATTTTTCCCAGTCGGGGGTGCAGCCGGGGCAACTTTCTCCCTTCCATTTCTCTTCTTCCATTTGCCCCTCTTTATTTTTTCTCTTCTCATTTTCCTCTCTTTCCTCTTCCCTCTTCTTTTTCCCCTTCTTCTATCTTTCCTTCTTTATCTTTCTTCTCCTTTTTTTACTTCCCATTTTTTTGCTCCCCTTTCCCGATTTGTTTGGTGTGTGTGGGTGTGCGTGGGGGGGGGGGGGCAGCTTGAACTCCCAGCCCCCCCAACTTGTTTCCGCCACTGGACTACTTATCTAGCAATGACGTACATTACACGGCGCCACTAACGAACTGTCTATCGACGGGATGAGATCTACACTATGTCTCCACTCTCTTGATCGAATTGCACATCCCGATTTATTTAGGATCCCTGGTCACTTGGTCCCACCTCTCAAGCCAGCCAAATCCCTCTTTTTGGTTATATCGTAAAACTGAGACGAAAGAGAGGTATTGCGCTGTCTTCTAAGGTACCATGTAGTTTTTTTCCAGGTAAGCGGTACCCTAATCAAAGCCCGGCGCCTTGACCCCGAAACAAATAACCTACACACATCAGGCCATGATGCCACAGTTACGAAAGGGCGTAACAGGATAACGTTCTATTCATATTGTTGTATATATTTGAGCATAAATTGCTCCGAAATAATGATAAGTAGTTTCCATGGTTACTCACGTTTGCTTCGGTCTAATATTAATGCGATCATCGGACCTACCACTCAGAGCAAACCACTTCACAGACATAGCAATTATTCAACTGGTTGACAAAATTACTAAAGTAGTGGGAAATAATGAATGTATAATATATAGGAATATTTTTGATTTATTCAACGCATTTCACGCCATCAATCACAAGATAGATTAGAACATTATGGGTTTCCTGTATTATACCTCTGGTTTACAAACTATTTAAGTAGAAAACAGTATGTGCATGATCAATCATGTGAATCTGAATTAAAGATATTTTTGTGGTGTACAACAGGGTTCAATATTAGGGCAATTGCGATTTATAACTCGAATATTTGCCATATTTCTATATCTGTATTTCAGTTTTTTGTTTGCTGATAAAAACCACTGCCCACAATGTCATATTCGCATAAAGATATTGCCAGCAAGATTGAATTATCAGAGTACTATAGAGAATTAAGCAATTTATCGTTGGCCACATCACATATGCAAAATACATACTAAGAGAAACACAGTTTTGTAAGTTTTTGAACTTATCGATCGATTGAAACATATTTTTACGATTAAAACCTAATGAAAACATACCTAAATTGAAATGTATTTTACTTATCAGATTGTATCTCACTCATATTATATGCCATAAGTAATCGTAAATAAAATACTTCACTATGTGAAAACGACAAAACAGCAATTTCACCGTGAAACGTCACTATGTGAAACGGCAAATGCTTTAAAATGCAGATACAGTACAGATTAGATTTTTGAAAATACGTCGCTATGTGATGCGGGTATTTTAAGGTTTTGCAAATATGTCATAATTAAGTTAATAAATATTTCACTAACCAAATATGATATTTGGTGAACTTAAGGAGTATAGTATGAAAAAAACTGATGTGCCAAATTTCTAAAAAAAAATAATAAAAAAAAAAAAAAAATGTCAAATACGTCACTATGTGATGCAGCGGACGAAAGTATCAGTAAACGCCACGGCCCTTTCATGGCAAAGGGCGTAACCTGAGTTACACCCTTTGCCTTGAAAGGGCCACAATGCAATACCAATGCATTATGGGATACATTTTTCTTTTTAAATGTTGAGCCTAAATAATGCTAAAAATATTTTTTTTTCCAAAATAAGTATCCCATAATGCATTGTTTTTGCAGGATGACCCTTTCAAGGCAAAAGGGTGTAACTCAAATTACGCCATATTGCCATGAAATTAAATTACACGATATTGGGTACACGGGAACTTCCTAAGACAAATGTATCAACTGATAACGACAGTGAATACAGGCCCGTACGCAGGGGGGGGGGGGGGGGGGGGGGGGGGGGGGGGTGCGGTCGCACCCCCCCGAATTCCACAAAGGGGACAAAAGGTCCACTTTTTGCTGAATTGTTTGATAAAAAGGTCCAAAATTTAGAAAAAAATTGACAAGAAAGCCCACTTTTTGGTGATAAAATGTCCAAAAAGTCCAAAAAAGGACCATTTTAGGGGGTTAGGTCCACTTTTATCAATAAAAGGTCCACTTTTTCGAAAAAGGTCCACTTTTTCGAAGTCCCGCACCCCCCCAAAATAAATCCTGCGTACGGCCCTGAGTGAATATAATATTGAGGAAAAAAATAACTAAAATAATTTTGGATAACACAGATCTCGGTGTATTAATAGATGAAAATCTTACTGTCATATTGATAATCTATCTAGACAAACAAATATTTTACACCAGAATGTATGCTTTACTCCTGATAGATATTGTATTCGTATGTAAAACGTTCTTTGATAAAAGCTTATAAATGTGCAGTGAAAAAAATTCAAATAAGCATCAAACAAACCATACTGCACCCTATCTACGAGATATACGGTAACGCTTTAAATTATATATTATATTTAAATTAGAGTTATCAAATTAGGTATATTTATGTACAAATACTCTATCAAACAATTTCTAGCACAAGAAATATCAACAATTACAATCGATTGTACGAGAAATTATGATTGTTTGCACTAATCAACCTGTGCAAGCATCGGGTCATATGTGGGTATTTATTAATCTTTCCCTGGAGATGGCCAGCGCACACAATAGACATCCTTGTCTACCTGGAGAACTAAGTAGTTAAACATTTCATCGGGTCATATACTTTGGAATAATTTGGGGTAACAGCTCAAAAATTCCAAATCAGTAACTCACTTCGCAAACAATTTACACGTGAACTTCTTTCCAAATATAAATGAGCAGTTCAATTCTGAGAGCTCTTTTAGCTAAATCTAAGACAGTGACTTCTGTAATTAATTCGATATAAATTTATATTATAGTAGATTGGATAACTTTTCGCTCGTGTTTTTCTTATTCATTATTCAATCATTCTTTACTCATAAAAACAACCAAACAATGCACATTCTCTTTCATTATTATTATAAAGTTCCACTCTTGTAAACATTATTTTGATCAATGCTGTAGGATTTTATACTATAAAATATTTTACTCAATGTTGCTCAAAAAGGAACGATCGGTTCTGTTGAGTAAATCATAAGACTTTATGAAAGGCACTGTCAGTGATTTGCTAAATCGGAAAGTCGAAAAATCGTCAAAAATCTGACCTCTGTATGTCTGTAACAGTATCCCAACATATAAGTGATAAAGCCAAAGGCAACCTCATAAGGACACAATCGGATATTTTATTTATTATTGTCCGAACGGACACTTAGAATATGTAATTGAATGGAGAAATGTATTTGATCATAGGCGTTTTCTTCCTTTTATGCCAATGTTTCAGTTAAAAAATACCTCATGGTAAATCTACAGATTTATCCTTTACTTTTAGGTTATTCCTGCAAAATTTCAAATACTTTGACCTTTTCGGTCGGATCTCTGATAGGGTCTTTAAGTATATAATAAAACGTATTACAAATCTAACCGTTTGGATGTCTTGTTTTCCTCTTCGCAAGAACTCAATAAACCTAAACTTTTTTGGACATTTTCTAACAAAGTCAGAAAGGCGATGTAACCTTTCTCTTAGAAATGAAACAAACAAACATCATTATTTCTTGTCTAAAGACCGTCTTATCAAGTTGATATTACATATTTTTTGGTTTTTTTTTTTTTTTTGCCTGCTTGATTTCTTGTTGCTTGGGATTCAGTGATTCATGATCGGAGACCGGTCGAGTGCAGATCCATTGGAACCAGGATTACGCGTAATACAGAAATAAAGCCCAATCTCGTTGTAATTGCAACATCATTCACACGGCGCAATTTTTTTCCCAATGAAGTGTTCATACGACTATGCAGTCGACTTTTCCGTCAGGTATTGGTTATGAGTTATGTGATAGAGTTCCAGTCACGTATGGTCCTGGGAGTTTATGTATCAGTCTTTCTAGGGGGATGTTATACCCTCAAGGAAGAAGAAAGACCATACTAAAGTTCACACTGCTCTGTTTGCCTAACATGGTCCAGACATGGTTTGCGCAAACCACGTGAGTTATCTTTAAAATTGCAATGTGGATTTCTCAGAAATGTCCGAATTCATGAAGAACACTGTTTTCCATTGACGTTGTCCATTTTTCCGGTGCACGCATCCACCATAATATTCTTCCGTAAACATTTGCGATATTCTTAATAGACCCATACAACGGCTATTCCGAAGTCATTTCTGGCGTTCCCTTATCTGTATTCCTTCTGGAGTACGATCTGGAGTACGAACCTTGGCATTCAATACACTATGCGTAGTTAAAAATCCATTAATAATATGAAGAATAAATAAAATCTGGTGAACTGGACTTACTTTTTATTGTTGTGGCTACTGTAACAGTATCGCATCCAATCCAGGATGCATCATCAGGCCGACTGATCTTGAAGCGGCAATTGGTCGCTGATCCGTGACGGGGTTGAATTGTCAGGGTTGGATGAATTAAATCGTCGAGGGATCTTCTTGATAGCAGTTATGTAGGCCTCGCCAAATTATGTCGCAACCCTCCTCCCCTGTTCAATGATGGTTCCTCCCGCTTCACGTATATAGCTTCTTTAACACCCCTTTCAAACCACCGCGATTCTTTGTCCAAAATGACAGCGTCCTTATTTTCAAAGGAATGTTTCGTATAGTTAAGGTGTGTGTGTATACGGCTGATTCCCTGCTTCCTGATGTACTCGCTCTTCTGTGTTGGTACATACGCTTAGCAACAGTTTGTTTGGTATCGCCTATGTACAGTTCATCACATTCCTGATCTTTGCATTGTATCGCGTACACAACATTGTTCTGTTTTTCCTTAGGTGGTTTACCCTTGGGATGGACGAGTCTTGTCTGAGCGTGTTGTTGGGTTTAAAGGTCCATGGACATGCTTTAAAAATACTTATAATACCTCCCAAAAACAGTTTCATTCACAGTATGTATTGGAAACAATGTAAAATCTGCATGAAGCAGTATTTGAGAAACCGTAGATTGATAAAAATTGGGTAAAACATCATGGGTTTCAGACAAGCTTTGAAGGGGAATTCCAAAACGAAAGTGATTATCGCGCTGGGTGCGATGACCCCGAAGTGACGTCAGAGTAACAAATACGCGTCATGGTCGTCATCATGCACGTCTGTTTGGATTGCCCGAAAAGCAGAAATGCGTGCGAATAGGTTTTATAATGTGCGTGTGTATAGCGTGTGCTGCGTAATGGCACGTAATGCACGACGGCGCGCGCGCCTTTTTGGTCGTTTGTTTTTGTGTGCTTTAGGCGTATTAGGGTGCTTAGGGGAAAGCATGGCTACCGTCAAAATTAGGGTGTGTGAATTCATTGTCTTGTCTACTTTGAACCTTGGTTTCATTGTCAACAAAAAAGGCCTAACAAAAAAGAAAAAATCGCATGAGAGAATCGCAAACGTCTATATTTTTAATATATTTTTAATAAAATGACATGGTCGTAATAGTCAAAACTTTAACGGAAAGTTAATTAAGACCACTTTTAAGTTTTAGAAAATAGCTGTCGGAATACATATTTTGGAAATACAGATTTTCTGCTGAAGTTTTAATCATTTTAAAGTTTGATTTTAAAAATAATTAAATTTATATATTAGTAGGGTGGGCAAATAACCAAAAATTTTTGAAACTAGTGGTTTTTATGGCCCAAATGGCGCTTGTTAGATGTAGAATCCAAAAATCACCCTTTATTTTACTTATACGATGATGTCTCTGACGTCGCTAAAATACGAAATTCAAAATGGCCGCCAAAAAGACGTATTTTTTTTTTTTTTCCGACTCATCACCTACTTTTTGGTAGATACCACTTATATGCTATATATAGGTTTTTGGGGTCCAAGAAACTCAAATCTGAACTTTTAAATGTGTAACCCACCTAAAATGAATTTATGCGTGACTTTGTGATCATTTTCATAATTATTTAAAAGTAAAGTATCACCCTGCTTTGCTCAAATATGACTATCATGTTGTCCTTCAACCACTATCGGTAGGATTTTTTTTATCCCCTGGATTGAAAAGCAGTTAGAGGAGAAAGAGAGTAGAGGGATTTTGACAACAGTGGAATCATGTTCATATGTGTGTGTGTCAAGTTGTTAGGTCTTGTTCAAAAAAGTTTTTTAAGTCCGATTTACATCAGACTTGGGGTTAAGTTTGTAGTAGGGGGTCCTTCATATGTCGATGCAAAGTCATTAGACCAAGAGTATATTGGATCACTCGTGGTCACTCGCCGCAAAAACATCTAAGAATCGCCTGTTCGAAAAGATCCTTTATTTCATCCTCACCTCACACTCGCAAGCAACCGCCCTTACTCCCTCCTTCTACTTCTGCCCCCGACCGATCAATGCATCCTCCATCCTCAACCAAACCCTCCTACTCTCCTCCTCGACTTGCTTCTTCCATACCTTCTTTAGTCATCCCCCCCCTCCTCTCAACATCCCAAATCAAACTCAAAAGCCCTTTTTTTAAACATGCTCGTCATCCTTTTCAGCAGGCCAATACCAACGTACACTATTCGCCTCGCCAACTGGCCACCGCTTCTCCAAACCCAACATCTGCAATCAAGTCATCAGTCTTCATTCCGTACCATCAAACTTCACACCACACAGCGCTCTCATCATTGCTCGCTGGCTCCTCGAATCCAATTTCATTTTTGTTCAGACACCTTTTCTCTTTCCCATACAGCATCACTGATCCGCACACAACACAACTCTTATATACCATACCCTTCATCTTCAAAGCGATATTCTTTTCCCCTGCAGGAACTCTCCACATTCCCTAAATTTCACCCACACATACCTCACTCGAGCTGTCACAGCCACCTCGCATGCTCCACCCCCATTAACCCTGTTCCACACCTGTACTGTGAACTCCGTCACAGATTCCACAGCAACACAACAACTTGTCCTCCTGTTCCTCCAGCATCCTTCTCGCATCTTCTACACATTAAAATCTCTTGCCAAACACGCTCTCTTCATTTCCCATGGATCCATTTCCACCTTTCTCAACAACGGCAATGAATTTGCTTTCACCCTCTTCCCACACACGGCAACACGGGTCTACCTTATACCACCCCTTCTCACCCCCACTCACTGGCACTGTGTCAAGGTTACTTTCAAACCATTTATTTCAAAAGCCTTTTCATTTCCCAAAACTCTCCCTCTCCTTACATATGTCTCACACATTAAAAACAAGTCATCAGATAACAAACATCTCACTCATCAAACCTTCGTTGCACTCCCCAGTTACTCATCAATCACAATGCAAAACCAATGGCGAGAGTATAGAACCTTGATGCACACCCACCTTCACCTCAAACTCTTCAGACAAATAAGACCCCACTCTTACTCTGGTCTTTGCTCGTTCATTACAATTTAGCAAACTCATCATGCTCTAACATTGCTTCCGATATCCCTCTTTCCTCATCGCCCACTCCGACACTTCTGTAACTCAGAAAATGACTTGTCCAAGGTCTACAAAAAACCACACATACAGCGTCTTCCCTTTAGCTTATTATTCCTTAAGCAAACCTCTTCAAAATAAAAACACTGCATCTATCGTTTCCCTTCCCTGGCATAACCCAAATTGCATCTCACGCACTTCCACTATCTTCCGAATCCTATTCTCTAAAACCCTCTCATGGCAAGCTCACACCCCCTATATGCACCAAAACTCATTGCATACTTTCCCTTTAAAAAATTGGGGAACTACCACCATCAATGCCCACTCCTCCGGCATCCCTCCTCCATCTAAACACTCTCTGACACAACTCCATCATCACACAATCCCTATCTCTCCACTCGCAATTAATCATCTCAAAACAATCACCCTTGAGGAGTCAAAATTGACATGACATAGACTCATTGTTGAAAGCAAATCTATGAATGGACATAACCATCCATTTAGCATCCGGCTTAAGGTATGATCAAATTGTATGATTATTCATATTTTTAGTCTGATTTAAGCTTTGTAAAAAACGAAAATCGTTGGAAAGGATAACAAGATACTTAAATTTGAGCAACGCATGTGATAATTACTTGCAAAAAATACGAAAATTATCAAAGGGTAGCTTCAAATTGTTGATTATTCTATTTTTAGTCTGATTATAGCTTAAAAAACGAAAGAAAATCGTGAAAAGATAACAAAACACTTATATTTGAGCAAAGCATTGAGTAATTACTTACAAAAAATACGGAAAATTATCACAATTCAACATAACCATTTTAGGTAGGGGGGGTAAGTTGTTTTAAAGAAGGTCAGATTGGTGTCTGACCCCCAAAACCTATAACTAGACATATTAAAAGTGTGATCTACCCAAAAAGTAGGTGATGAGTCGAAAAATACGTCATTTTGGCGGCCATGTGATATTTCGTAAATTTAGCGACTCAAGACATTTCATCGATGTACAACATAAATGTGATTTTTGGATTTACGGCCAATTTGGCATAGAAATCACTGGTTTGAAATCATTTTTCAGAACAAAAATCAAAATTCGCTCTCCCCAACCCTAATATTAGATATTAGCAAACCCTTTACACATTACATACTGGCTCAAAACAATAGGTAAATGACGATTTACGAACATTTCTGGTAAATTCAGCGTGTATTTGCCATCTGCCAATCTTGCACCGGCGTGTGATAAGAAAAACGGGGTAAAACTCTTCTCCACGGTGACCTTACTACTGTAAAGAGGAGAAGACTTAACTAAGGAAATGCAGGTAAGATAAATGCCTTTGTTGTATTTCTAGACACAGTACATCGACCATACCAAAAGCGTGAACTTCTTTAAATTTCACATGGCCTGGCCTGGCGTCGTATCGATCGAGTGGTTTGTTTTTGTTTAGGTTATAGCTGGTACATGTGCGTTTCGGGGGTGTGCGTCTTTGTTACTCTGACGTCACTTCGGGGTCAAAGCCAACTCCAGCGTCTTGCGACGCGTTCGTGAAAACAGGAGAAAGCTCACTGTCCGATTGGGTATATTTATCCTTGAAATTTAACACTTTCCCGATGTTCACTTTTAAAAATTTGTGTTGAGATGTGATCAGGATACTGTTGAAGTACGAAAATGTAAGAAATTAAGAAATGTCTACTCAGCCGTGTCCATGGACCTTTAAAGGAAACTGGAATATGCTGTTCCCGAAAAATCCTACGGATTTTCTCTGACACACCAGACACATAAGGAATGGTGATGTTCGATCGTATTCTTGTTTCACCTTGTTGTGAAACAGTGGATTTAGGTTATGGAAAAAGACAAGGACATCCTCATATTACCAGCGGATAAAGGGAGGTGCACGGTAGTTTTGGACAAGGTTGACTATCATCAGAGAGTCTGTGATCTCTTGAGTGACACCAAGACCTATGAACTCCTAAAACGGGATCCCACCAGTGGTTTCAAGAAAAAGGTAATAGATTGAAAAATCGGAAGCTATTGATAGGAAGCTCTACCATAAATTATACCCTGGTGAATCTGTACCAAAGTTCTATGGCCTACCAAAAATCCATAAGGCCGATACTCCCTTGAGACCGATTGTGAGTAGTGTTGATTCAGTCACATACAATGTTGCTAAACATCTCGCAGACATAATTGGACCATTAGTAGGCAAGAGTGAACACCATATTATCAACTCAAGTGATTTTGTTAAC
Organism: Ophioderma brevispina; assembly: GCA_023653785.1. Taxonomy (NCBI): domain Eukaryota; kingdom Metazoa; phylum Echinodermata; class Ophiuroidea; order Amphilepidida; family Ophiodermatidae; genus Ophioderma; species Ophioderma brevispina. Next base: position 40,799 of record JAMKCH010082312.1, on the reverse strand, counting down.
AAAATCAGGGACATAAAATTAGAGGACAAGGTGTATCTGCACTGTTTACATGCGTGCCCCCTGACGAGGCAGTGGACGTGGTCAGGGAGTTTTTGTTGAAGAACAATACCTTGAGTGAAAGAACCAAGCTCAGTATAGATCAAATTTGTTCCCTCTTAGAATTGTGCCTTAATATTTTGTTTATGACGGCAAGTTCTACAGACAACGCCATGGTTGTGGGGGACGGGGTCACCGGTGTCTACAATTGTTGTGAACCTGTTCATGGGACGCTTTGAAATTTTGGCCTTGGCATTGTACCCCGGTATTCCACCCTCAAAGTGATTTCGTTACGTGGATGATACCTGGGTTCAAATAAGAAAAGATCAGCCAGTAACCTTCTTCGATCACATCAACAAAGTGAATGAATACATCAAGTTCACCCAGGAGGAAATCCAGGATGGGAAACTAGCATTCTTGGACTGCTTGGTCAGTATCCAAAGTGACGGCAAACTTAGCACATCGGTCTACAGGAAAGCTACGCACACAGACCAATATCTTTTATTTGATTCCCACCATCCTACGATCCACAATCCTGGGGTTACAAGAACTTTGTTCCAACGAGCGGATGCTATTTCATCAAACGAGGACGTCAAACGGAAAGAACAAGAACATCTGAAGTCTGCCCTTGTCGTCTGTGGATACCGCCAATGGACTCTGAAGAAAGCATTCCCAAAAGTCAAACCAAAACCTGAATCCACTGCTTCACAACAAGGTGAAACAAGAATACGATCCAACATCACCATTCCTTACGTGTCTGGTGTGTCAGAGAAAATCCGTAGGATTTTTCGGGAACAGCATATTCCAGTTTCTTTTAAACCCACCAACACGCTCAGACAAAGACTCGTCCATCCTAAGGATAAACCACCTAAGGAAAAAAAAATGTTGTGTACGCAATACAATGCAAAGATCAGATTGGATGCGATACTGTAGCCACAACAATAAAAAAGTAAGTCCAGTTGACCAGAATTAATTTATTCTTCATATTCCAACACCTGGATGACTGAGAACATTCATAAACTTAATCAATTAACAACTTGAAATTAATTTGTGGTTAGAATTTTTTCTGCATGTTGCAATACTTTTGGTCGGTGTGTGTATATACCGATATATGTATTTACAATGTCTACATGGAGAACCACATGGATAGAGAACTAAGAATTTCAAGCGCCGTGTTAGATATTCGAAATGTTAATTTATCAATACTGGCCAGCTTCAGGGGAAGGTTAATAAAAACAAAAGTCGGCAATGTATTTTGTACAATTGAAAGTATTGCGTACGTGTATTGTGTGACAAGACAGTCGATTTTAATGCGGGTATGATTATCCACAAAATGAGGGGAGTTTCCGTAACCTGACCCATCTGACATACTTATGAATTCGGAAACCCTAACGGAATAAACATGTGCTGTATTCCGTGAAGATTCCGTGAAAGGTTTCCGCATCCATACGTGTGTCAGAAAAAAAAAGTTTGTCAGATGGTTCAGGTTACGGAAACTCCCACAAATGAGTGCGCTTTATTTCATTGGGTAATACTGATAGCCCTGGTGTTAGGTCCGAAAGGCATCGCTCTCCTAGCGGATATAGTATCAGAATGGTATATTTACATATACAATTGATATTTGTTTTTAAATTTTAAAACTTTCGGACCTAACACCTATAGATGATAGCTATCGCTCCTCCACCAACAACCCATGCTTGATAACTCAGTTGGAAGAGCGCTGTTCTAGTAATACGGAGGTCGCCGGTTCGAATCAGACCAAGCGCACATGGGTTTTTATTTCAACACTTGTGTGCGCTGGTTATCTCCAGATTAATAAATATTCATCCTTGTCTACCTGGAGAACTAAGTAGTTAAAATTCAAAAACAAATATAAGTTGAATATGTAAAATACCGTGCTGATGTTTTCCACTAGGAAAGCGATGGACACCTTTCGGACCTAACACCTATAGATAATTATCTCTATCACTTCTCACCCAACCCAGGCTTTATAGCTCCGTTGGAAGAGTGCCGTTCTAGTAATACGGAAGGTCGCTGGTTCGAATCCGGCCAAGCGCACGTGTTTTTTTTTTTCTTCAGAAATTGTGTGTGGTTACTAGCTCCAGGGAACGATTAATAAATAGTCATCCTTGTCTACCTGGAGAACTAAGTAGTTAAAATTTCAATACTGCTAGCAAGCATGGCATATGTATTTTTAGCTCAGTAGACAACGCGTGTACGTACAATAATACGGTTTGATGATGAATTTTGCATGAGTTTATTGCGCAAGTAGTATATGGCCATATGGTTTTCTCGTTATTATATACGACGTTGACCCAGGGCAGTAGAGGAATAACAAAATTGCACATATGACTGGGTTTTTGGTTTTTGAAGAGTTACATTTTTGTTCAACAGTAACTCCGAACCGTCTTCGTGCAAGCATGCATGTATTTAATATCAGGTTTGACATTCAAACTATATTAGCTTGCGCAGTAGCTTTTCTGATTTTAACATGGTGGTTGCGTAGACCTAGGAATCTGCCGCCGGGTCCATCGGGATGGCCTTTGGTTGGATATCTACCAAACCTTGTGATATCACTCTACCTGTCAGGACTACACCCACATCAGCTACTTAATAATCTAGCCAAGAAGCATGGCCCAGTCTTTAGTATGTACATCGGCTGGAAATTAATTGTTGTCTTAAATAATTTTCACAGCATGAAAGAAGGTTTCATGAATCCGCACCTGAACGATCGACCAAGGAGTCCTTTTTTGGAAGGGCTTAATTTTGGAAAGGGTAGGTTGATATATCGGTAAACACAAAATTCTACCTCATCGGAGTAATTCCATGTCAATTCATTGAATGACCCTTAATATAATAATAATAATATATTGGCTTTTATAAAGCGCCTTTCCTACAAGATCACAGCGGTGTTGCATATTATTATTACGCTGCCGTCAGGAAATTGTCACAATCATTTCGCTTCATCTAGGCCAGCAGCTGGCCAAGCGCACAATCCTATCAGCAATTAGATTGTAATATTCCCCATAACAACTACCCGAATATCGCTTGGGTCGACGAGGCAAGTGAGGATAAGTGCCTTTCCCAAGTGCACAACACATTGGCCGCAGCGGGGCTCGAACCCACAACCTATGGATCATGAGTCGGCAGTCATATCCACTGGACCACATGTGCCCTTGCACTATCCACTCAGATTGCCTTTACATATATTGCCTTTACATGTATTGCATTATTCGTCTTTAGGCCTTCCATTACGGTTTTTATGATATCAGATTGGATGAGGGGGTCAACTCAACTTGTCTCTCAAAAGGACCTTTTAATAAGATTAAGAAAAGCATTTGTATGGTGCTTATTTTAAAACATATCGTTAGGCAATAGGTTCAATCTTGAAGTAAAAATAGCACATTTTTTTGAAAAGCGCCCCCAATTTTTTCAAAAAAAAAATACACGGTTGCATCGTTAGCTGGCTAGTAAACTATACATGTGAATGGTTAAGCTCGAAAATACCTATGTGTCGCAAACGAAGGAATTTTGTAACTAGAATAATTAATATCGGAGATCTCCGATAATAATTCAACGGCTGCTGGAAACGGCCTTCTAATATGAAATAGCCGGGAAATAGCGCCATGTACGTGTCTACGCTCATCCATTAGTTATTTTATTGATTCATGCAAGTCAAGTTAGAGGTAATTTTCTTGAGGTGGCACTATTTCATCACGGACGGGCATAAACTAAGCATTTCCAGCTCTACCGTTAAGTACAATCTGTGATCCCAATTCTAATTACAAAATCGCTTATTTTATGATAAATACGTACTTTGTAGCATTCTCGTTCGCAGGTGTAGTTTCTTAGACAATTACCAACATAACTGTGAAAACATATCAATTTTTAGTATGGGGGCGCTCTTCAAAAATATGCTGTTATTGCTTTAAGCAGAAAATGCCAAGACAAGTTATTTATTTTTTTTTGGCAAAGGAGTTAAAACGGCGGCGAAAATCGTTTGGTAGCAAATGATATAATCATCATCACCAGGGCACAATGCGTTGGCGACAGCGGACTCGAACCTTTTGTCATGAGACGATCGCGAGTGCTTTTTCAACTGGTCCAGGCGTGCTCTCGTGTTTGCATTGCCGTATAGTGACGTTACCGGTTGCACACCAAATAAATTGCCATTGGTTTGTGTACAAAATGGCCCTAATTAAAACGTTACTTTCTCATAACGAAGCGACTCAGTCGCTTAAAGTATGCATTACCTTGGACTACTACCCTCTGCATCCCATTCAGCAAGAAGAATCCATAAGTTGACCACGGATTTTTAAAGAAGACAACTATGTGTTCCGATCCCCTCTGAAACTGTGGCTTATAGTCAAAATATTCCTATGGGATGGGTGTAAAATTAGTACTGGAATTACTCAGTAGTTAGCCTCATACACCTTCTTTGCTTGATATTGTGCTGATTTTTATCTTTGAAATAATTTCTAACACAAAATATGGCCCAGGAAGTTCCAGTTTCTTCTATTTTTTCAATTTTAAACTTAGACCTGTCGCTTTTTTTACCTTTTTGCCAAACACGTTTCGGCCAGAGGGTGCCAGACCAGATCTATTTAGTGGTGTGGAATCATAAGCTTATTATACTCTGAGTTAATTAGTGGGGGTCCCATGGAACTCCCCCCCCCCCCTGGGCACTAACGGAAGTCATCTGAGAATATTTTTAATTATCAAAGAAATAAAGCTATTTTTTTGCTGATATATGTTCACCCACACATGTAATTAAACAATTATTAGTAACATTAAAAATAATTAACCCTTTATGTGCTGAAAAAAAACCGATTTCGTCGTGGACGTTGCTAAACCGTTACTGTACAAACTCTATGGAAAAACGAGTTTTTTTTGCAACAGCACCCGTTAAAAATACAGGACACCTAAAACTGCAGGTTTTGTGTTGAATATATGTAATTGGGGTCTTCTAGAATAGATATCAACATAAAATAAGTTTTCAAAAAGTTTGATGTAAGCGCAAGGCTCATTTGAATTTTCCGTCTTTTTTTCCCCAATTTTCGCATGTTTTGAAAACAATGTTTTGCCCCTAATTTGCAGTCCGAAAAACAAATTTCATTTTCTATTTGCTGATTTGGGGTTGTCTTATGACCCTTCGCATGTGGTATAAATTTCGTGCAGAAATTCCTTCGGGAAAGTAGTTTCCTTAGTGTGGGGTCCCATGACCCCCCCCCCCCCCCCTTTGGCACTAACGGGAGTGAAAACCCCTTGATCACTTAAGTGTTAACGTACGTTACTTTTACCAGTGACCCTCTATGTTTTGACCACTGCACATCGTATTGACCGCAGAGCAGTGCTGCAAAGTTTAATTGCTGTGCGCCCCTCACAAACAGCTCTCACCCGTAAAAAAGTACAGGTTGTCCCTACATCAGCGCGAATCAAGCATAGCTCCCAGGCTGCTACTATCTGTCGCTTGAAAATGTAACAGCGCTTTATTTAACAATTTATTTAAGAACAAGTTTACATTGTCGCTGGGCAGGAAAAACCTCATATCTGCATTTGACCTCTAAAATCAAAACCCCATATGTAGTATAAAAGAGTCAATGACAAAACTTCATAGGTCCTATGTAGCAAATTCATGTTGAAACTTACAGGGGACACAAAACATGAACGCTTGATTGAGAATGAAAACGGTTCATTTTATTTCGCACAAATAGAATGCCTTTTGTAGTTTTGTAGTTTTAATGATGCAGAGGCGAAATCTTTTTGAAATGGACTACTGTTTGATGCTCTGTGATTTCTGCCTCAAATTTAGGTGACCAAAGATTACAAATATGTGGTTTTCAGTATTGGACCCCACTTTTTACATAAGACGTTTTGCATTTGACCTTTGAAGTTACATATACGGTTTTCCTGCCCAGCGACGACATTTAAAATGATTATTTTACTACACAGGTACATTTGAATCCTCGGGAGAAGCCTGGGAACAGCAAAGAAGTTTCACGTTTAATGCCATGCGTAGCTTTGGAGTAGGCAAACGAAGCTTTGAAGAACGTATTTCTGAAGAATTAGAAGCCTTGACCAAAGAAATCGCCTGTTTGAGACACAAACCGTTTGACCCCCGCAACCTCTTCACCAGTGCTACGGCTAATATCATATGTTCGGTAGTTTTCGGAAATCGTTTCGTTTATTCGGACTCTAGATTTCGACATATGCTACACAATTTCGAAGAAAACGGAAAGCTTTTCGGCGAAGGTGGATTGCTGCTTTTTATCCCTTTTGCTAAGTACTTCATGCCAGCAACATATACGAGTTTAAAAAAAAAAACACGGAATCACTAAATGACTTTGTCTCAGACATCATCGATAAACACAAAGCGGTTCATGATCCGAAAAACCCCAGCGACTATATTGACATATATCTGAATGAGATCGAAATAAACAAGAAACTTAATCGCGAGTCTCACGTCAATATTCACAATCAAATAGTCTCTATAAACGGCCTCTTTGCTGCTGGCACTGAAACAACTTCCACAACATTACGCTGGGCCGTTCTGTACATGATGGCTTACCCTGAGATTCAAGATCGAATTCAAAAAGAGATGGATTCAGTCGTGGGTAGAAACCGTCTTCCGAGGCTTTCTGATAAGAAGAATTTGCCTTTCACATTGGCGGCCCTTCTGGAAATTCAGCGCATTGAAACTGTCGCACCTCTTGGGGTATTTTACTACAGCAGTGAATATGTGATTCCAAAGGGAAGTGTCATCATTTCTAACATATGGGCTGTTCATTTTGACCCTAAGACATGGCAAAATCCTAAGCAGTTCAAACCTGAGAGGTTTCTTAATGAAGATGGGAATTTGCAAGAAAGAGAAGAATTAATCCCCTTTTCAATAGGTAATGATGATTTAAGTTGTTATCTGCTATGTAATCAGACAGTATGTGCTCAACATGAAAAGAGCTCGATAGGCACAAACGGTCTTTAAATCATTTGAAGCATTTGCTTTAGAGTTTACAATTGAGCTGTAAGAAGGCTGTCACTTTAACCCACATGCATATTCAGATGATTCTATGCGATGAAATGGGCATAATATTGCAAACTTTTTACTTATGATTCTGTCCAATTAAATGGAGATTAAATGGCAACTTTTTTTATATGAATCTGTGGATTTAAATGGATCTAACATTGCAACCCATTTTTTGGCAATAATCACCAGAATTTGATAAAAAAAAAAGTGTAGTGAAGTGAATGCGATGCAGATGTACGGATAGTTCAAACTCATTTGAACTTTTCATTTCTGGGTATTAAAGTGTGATTCATTTTGAATCTCGGTAATTATTTTGACATTTTTAATACAATGTAATGTCACTATTGGGCTATTGGGCGTATTTTGCCACTAATTGTTCCAGTATTTTGATCTGAATGAATGGGATCTCTCTCACTGTTGATGTGAGGGTTCAAAAATAAATGATCAATGTTTAATAATTACCATTTCTGAAATGTTCCGCCCTCATAGGTCGACGAATATGCTTAGGTGAACACCTTGCAAAGATGGAACTCTTCATCTTCTTCACACATCTCCTTCATCAATTCACATTCAAGAAGCCAGACGATTCTCCTCCGCTGTCCTTTGAAGGAGTTAACGGTATCGTGCACTCTACTGGACCATTTTTGACGAAAGTTATTAAGCGTGATTGATTGAATCGTATTTGAGTGTGTATGATTAAAGAAAGAGTAAGCGAGAGAGTGAAAGAAATAGAGAGAGGGAGAGGTTGGGGATCAAGCTACCGTGGTAATTCACAAAAGTCTAGTGCGATGATCGTTTTGCTGTAAAGTGGAGGTTGCAGTGCATTTTCGATACTTTTCGGAAAATACCACTTCGGAAGGCTTTCACCAATCACCAAATTAAACCCTGATACCACGGTATCGGCAGTTACCGTAAAACGAATGGATAGTAAGGGAGAAAACGATAGTGCCATAATAATTCAAGGACAACCCGTCTTAACTGCACGAGTAAATAGGGACATACGCGAATTCTGACAAATTCTGATTTGACCTACTAGTGGTACATCTCACTGCATCTTCATCTCAATTTCTCAAGATACGGAAAACATAGTCGAACTTTTTAATATTTGTTGTTATTTTGTGCAAAGTGCAAAGCAAATATTATTTGTGCACCAGGGCCATGCAATGGCTGCGTGGAGTATTTCGTTCACCGATTACGCAATAAGTGTATCGTCTACTTAAATTGAACACAGAATCTTTAAAAATCCTCAAGACTGATAAATATTATTGGTCATGAAACTGAAAGTCTACGTTTTGTTTTGTATACTTTTTAATATTTTTGTTTATTTTGTGCAAAGTATATATTCTTTGTGCACCAGAGCCATGCAAGAGCTGCATGGAGTATTTCGTTCACAGATTACGCAATAAGTGAAGTGTCTACTGAAATTTAACACGGAATCTTAAAAAATCATCAAGACTGATAAATATTATTGGTCATGAAACTGAAAGTTTACGTTTGGTTAAGGTATCACATGGATGTCAAAGTCATAATTACTCTTTAAGGAAGAATTCAGTACTCAACTGGCGGGCGTTTTCCGGTTCTGCCCGGTTCCGAGCGGTTCAATTAATTCATTGAGTTTGCTGAATTACTTAATTGGGCGGATGAACCGACTGGAACCGGGCAGAACCGGAAAATACCCACCGGTTGAGTATTGATTTGGTCCCTTAAAACAGAAACATATGAACCTTGCGCAAAAATGATCTGAATTTAAATAATAATACAATTTATTTGATTTTGGCATTGCTTCGTTTCTTTATTCTTTTCAAGTTTTATTCTTTTTAAGTTATTATGGAACTGGTCAATATTAATTGCTGTAGCTCAGAAGGAAATCACCAGATAAGGAAAGAAGGACTGTCTCTATAGTTTTCATTAGAACAGATAAATGTGGTTGGGGAAGGGGTCATATATGGACATTTTAAAAAGTTGTTAAAGTATATATTTTGCCCGAGCGGTAAATATTATGGGTTTCCCTGACAGAATGTAGGAGACTTGGTAGAGAGACTCAGTTCACACACAGCATATTAGGTTGTCCTATTGTTTCCATGATTTAATGAATTTCGCCATGAGTAAAAATAATCGTCCCACATCATTGTTAATTCCAGTCTAGAGTAGTGATTTAATAACTTATCCCTTCTCCATGAATTTACAAATCAAATTGACTTTCAAAATCTCTCGCGGACATATTTTTATCGCAATCTTCAAATCAGATTACATGCCCCGTTTAAATTTCTAATAAGCATGTCCGTGAATGGTCAATGATGAATGGTTAATAGACCAAAACAACCAAGAGACCACCAATAGATGGCGCTATACCGTATTGTTGTACGCAATCCGGTGGGACTGGCAGCTAAATCCCAGATTTTGTATTAGAGTTAAAATAGCCGTAGGATTAAAATACATGGTACATATGCTAATTCCAAGGAATTAACATACATATCATGACACCTGTATTACAATTTTACATAAAATCGAATTTTGGGGAATTTATGTAAAGTGGTATTTTTTGAAACCCTGCAAGGCCTTTCTGCAGTCAATTAACAATGACAAGGAAAGAAATCTATTTGGGGTCTTACCTATAAGAAATCACTACATATGACGCAATATGTGGATGCCCCAAAATCTCTCGTTGCACCTTAAAGGCTGACTCAGAGATTTCCCGAAGAAGGCGCCCTCAATTTTCAAACAAATCGTGTTTTTGCATATTCATAATGCTTGTCCATATACTAACCACTGTGTGAAATAGCTAGGCTCAAATCGAAGTCATTCATATATCCTTTCGAAAATGTTTGAGTCACCATTTAAATGACTCCAAAACTAGTGGACATAAAGACAGCCCCCACCCCCACCCCGTTGTAAGACCGAAATTAAGGGATGAGCAACAGTCATGCCGAGCTGGTGATAATAATGATAAAGAACGAGACGGGAAATGGAGCAGCTCGAAAGAGTAAGAAGGAAGTATCAGCGCAGCATGACCGATATGCAACAGTTCACGGTGAACAATATGGTACAAGATAATGTTCCCAGCCAAATCTACTGGGTACCACCTAGTTTACGAACCTTTATCAAGGAGAATATTTGAAACACAGCCGGAACTGGAACTAAAACACGAGGCAATAGGTAGCCAAATTTGTGAGAGTCCAGTGCCAGCACTAAGTAAACAACTGGTGTGTTAACCCTCTGTGATTTTTCATATTCAACATCCAAGTCCTATAAATTTGGTATCTACAGATAGTTTAGAGACCTTCTTTCTATTGATATCAAACTAAGCAATGTTTTCGCAATTTGATACTCATTCGTATCATAGAAAAGGGAGAATCAGAGCTATCTGTGCTGTGATTATTTCTGCGTCGTAACTAGGCGTGTGGTACTTCTCTCTCGAAGAGGGCGGTTGCATAACTGCCATTGGACAATTAAACATTAAATTATGTGGCAATAGAAAAGAGGGTTTAGCAAAGCGCAAACCCTCACACGCTTGTGTGTTAACGAATTGTTGGCAATTTTGAGCTTTGTTATTATGCATTTTGAGTAAACCAGGTACTTGAGTATTTACAATTACTCTTTTTTATTCGCAATTACTTCAAATTATAGTGCGAGTGTATATGGGAGCCTTACAAAATTACGTTTTTACTTCTCACAGCAAAACGGATGAAATATGGCCATGACACTTACTAAATAAATCGAGTCATCTCATTTAGAATTTTGGACCATTTTGAAAAGAATAATGCCAACCATTTTGAATGTTATTGAGTTCCGACATTAATTCTGTGTACACCCGTATACACTGACCAAGGCGATGCTCATGCGGAACTTTCACAGTAGCGCACCTAATCTAAGAGAAGGCTTCAACAGATTTTTTATTTTTGACTCTATTGACCTCTACGAGAAGGTCACAGGTCACACTGTCTACCCCATGTGAGGCTGGGTCAGTGGTTACTTCTGACTAATTTTTGGTCAATATCGTCCCAGCCGTTTGCCAGAAGAAGGCGAAAAAGTGATGGTATGGAGAAGGAGAAGGAAAGAAGACGGCGAAGAAAATCCTGATCGATTTCCGCGTCAGTCTAAAGCTTAACGATATATTCAGTGTCCATGGAAGGCAATAAAGACGCTTTCCGTAAAGGCTTCTGCCATCATTTCCATCGCCTCTAACTTCTGCGTGTGCGGACCGTTGCTGATAAATTCCTTGTGTTATAACACTTGGGGGGGCCGTGGCAAGAATCTCACAGGAAATCCCCCCCCCCCGCCCCCGCCCCACCGAAGTTCTAGCTGGTAGTCACGTGGTATATATGAAAAAAACTTGACTCTTACACATGGAATCTTTGACCATGCGTTGACACTCAACAGTAGACTCACCTGAGATTTTACTCAACATGGAGGCGTCAAAACCCCCTGAAATTAGACCTACCGAAAGATAGAGAATTTAAGGCCGTGATCCGGACAATGAATTTAGACTACTGAGCTGTAGTTCGCAATCGTTGAAGTGGAATGAGAGGAGTGAGATTACAGGCTAAGGCCTAAGCCTACGGCTCCGACGGACAGGACCTCCCCTACAGGACCTACAATAAACTAAGGCCTACTATGGTCTTCTTGTCGGAATTTCCGTGGCCTAATTTTCCGCATAGAGTCATACATTAATAGGGCTCCATGTGAAAGAAACAGTTGAAAATGGACAGTACTGTAAAACAGGGTGCATACCTTTAGATAGGCCCTAGTCTATAATATGCTTAATGGCCCAAAGGGGAGTGCCGACGGGAGACCGGGGGAGGAAAAGAGGGACCCCGGGGAGAGAGAGAGGAGAGAGAGGAGAGGAGAGAGATAGAGTGACAGATATATATATATATAGTAATATATTATATTCTATATATATATAATATATATATATATATATTATATATATAAGGGATGTAATGGATTGAGCACTCTTAATTCCAAAAGTAGTAACCTGTAAATAATATGTGTACTATTGGTGTTATATTACGCCCCCCACACTGTAGGCGTTGAGCAATCTCGAATATTGGAAAAGTTACAGACAAGTGCTGGAAATGCACTCAGTCGTTGACACCATGGATGTAAAATAACATGTCTACTGGTTAAGACACGACTGTGAGTCATCAACCGTCTGAAGATCGGTACCCAGTGACCGTAAGTGGAGGGTATACCGTGAAAAACTAGAGTAACGGTTGCATTTCCAGAGGTCTATTACTTTGTAATTTATTACGTCTCTCCTGTAATGGGATTGAGCCATCTTAATTCCAAGATAGTCACCTGTAAATAATTACTGTTTACTATGATGTTTTATATATATATAACTATATATATATATATATATATATTATATATATATATAATATATATATATAATATATATATATATAGATATATGATGAAACCCGTTGTAAACGTTTTACATAGAGATGGCAAGGTATTGAAGAACACTCAATTATTCTTTACCCACAGTCATAGGCTAAATTCGAACACCTTTTTAGTAAGGCCAATAACTCCACGGTAAAACCCCGGGGGTTAAAAAGGGTGGTATATTAAAATAATCAAATCAACTTAAAAAAAGTGTAAGCAATGCATCTAACTAGGAACACAGTTTTATGAAATCAAAACCTCTCCAGAAAAGAATTTGGTTAAATAAAAAAAAAATATCGAAATAAATAAATTAACAATTAAAAAAAAAATAGCGTCGATTCCCTGGCGTCGTTCGGGGGATTAACCTCAAGCTCCGGGAAAACCCCGGAAACACTGTTTTTCATGGACCAAATCTTTGGGCACAAAATATTATTTAATGTTTCTTGCAACATCGAGGGTTGACAATCAGAAGGACATAACTTCAGCACTGAAAGAAATATAACAGATATTCTTAATTCTTCTTTAATTCTGCTTTGAGAAATGTGATGTTTAATATTTTATACTAAGCAAACTATTCATTACTCAAATGTAAACATCTCATAAAGCTTTCAAAATCAGGGTACTGTAAGCCAAACATTATTAAACAAGAACCATGTGTATTATGAAACAGCAGAATTAAAGAAGTTCTTTAAATATTTCTTCAGTGGCTGAGTTACGTCCTTCTGTTTGTCAATCGTCGAAATGAAATAACAATTGTGTGACATAGTGAAAAGCTCAACAAATGTATAAACACTTGAACGCAAGTAAATTAACGCTAATTGTCAAAAAAAAAAAAAACTGGTAAAATTAAAAAAAAAAAAAAAAAAAAAAAAAAAAAAAACACTTAATTCAAAACATTCGGTATGACCATTGGTAAATAATCAGCTTTGGACTCGTGTAGAGGTTGATCCGTTGTAAACATACAAGGGAAAATTAAAAACTATTGGTATTTAAACAGTTTAAACACTTGAAAAACCGCAGGTAAATTAACGCTAATTGTCAAAATCTGGCGTCAAAAAATATACGCCACAAAAGCGTAATTCAAAATTTCGGTATGGACCATTTGTCAATAAACAGCTTCGCACTCACCTTACGGTTATCCGTTGCAACATTGCAGGGATGAAATTAAGTATTGGTTTTAAACACTTAAAACGCAGGTTTAATTTAACGCTTATTGTCAAACAATCACCTCAACCGTTTGTTGGCTAAACAGTTATGGTCTTTTGCTATTAGATATTAAATGGGTTATCCGTTGCAAAAACTTGCTGGTATAAATACACCTGTATATTAACACCTCAAACGCTCCTGCAGACAGTTAACACCTCACTTTTTTTCAAAACAATTGGTTGAACCATTTGTATTCAATAGTTCAACCCTTTCGAAATTGTAGAGTGTACGGATCCGTCCAATCTTGTGGATCCCGGGCATCAGCCAATGAAATTGCTTTCATTTTCACAGCTGTTTAAGAATTGTCAATAAATAAATCACTTTGTGTATACCGATGACTAACCAATCAGCAGAGCTCAAACAAACACACGCACTGTATCCTGTATCCTGTCAGGGAGTTCCCGCCTATTACATTCGGGTGCAGGACTGTATTCCGAAGGGTTTTTGATCCGAAAGGTTTTTGGTCCGAAGGAGCATTTGATCCGAAGGTAATATATTCCGAGGGATTTTTAATCCGAAGGGTCGTTTCTCCGAATGGTCGTTTCTCCGAAGGGGTAATTTGTCCGAAGGGGCATTTTGTCTGAAGGGGCATTGATCCGAAAATAATTAATGTGTCTTTTCTCCGAAAGATTTTTGCTCCGAAGGGGCGTTTGTCCGAAAACGCGTTTTAAAAGGGTTTTTGTTCCGAAGGAGTTATGTTCCGAAGATTTTTTAATCCGAAGGGTCGTTTGTCCGAAAAAGAAATAAAGTTTATTGTTCCGAAGGGTCGTTTGTCCGAATTTTCGGACTAACGCCCCTTCGGACCAATTTCCCTCATTCTAATTTCGGACTAACGACCCTTAGGATAAAAAAAACCTTTCGGATTAACCAGAGACTATATTATGAGATGAGAGTATTTGTGGTTTCATAACCCTATTAAAAGAACTGATGAAATAATTTGCAAATACCATGAGATCCATTCGACATCTCGATGAAGGGACTTATGAATAATCATTTCAGGATAATAAAACCACTAAACGATAACGGTAAGAGCATGGAGTTATTATAATAACTCCATGGTAGGAGATATGCTAAAATGGTAAAAACATAATTAGGTCACTATACGTTTTCTAATTATACAACCCACAATTATGGTCTTTGCAAAATACAAAAGATCGCAAATAAATTAATTTTGGTTGTCGTCAAAATGTATCCCTTTGAACATAAAAAGATATCAAATGAGACGGATCTCACATTCTACGGACATCACAATAGACTATTTTCTGTTACAAAATTGTTATACTTTCATACTGGTCATAAGGTAGAAAACCCTTCAAATTCTATAGCCATTCATCAACGGAAAAAAAAACACGCTATCAGCTATGATTAGATGGGCAACTATCAGCTGGTTAAAGACGGATCTTCCACTGTGATTTTTGGACTTGCACGCACGCACGAGATGGGCAATATGGCATACAGTTCAAAATGATTGGGGCATTTTAAAAATGTTACCCCTGTGTAAACTTAAATTGGCCCTATTGAAAAAGTGATACCACAATTTGAGAGTACTAACTACTTAGCATTGATATAGAGGGCCCATGCTAACTACCAAAGGTGTTAAACCTTTTCTGTAGTGTGGGGTAAACGAATTCCTTATTGGCACCCATGGTATTCTGCTCCTGCTCTAAAGTACTTGTGTGCTTTTTTGTGTAAAAACTTATCGTGTTTGTCTTTTTTTCTGTATGTGTTTAGGTTAAAGCGGTAGGAGGGCTCTCTAAATGAGCATTTTTTTTTAAATTACACTGTTTTGCAGTGGGGTTAATCCACTAACCCGAAAGATTTTGAAGTCAATAAATTTTTCCAAAATTATCATGATATTACTAAGACTTATTGAACGAGGTGATTATAGTCAAGCAGCAATTGTCAGCTATTGCGATAATTTTGCCAACTTTGATTTTTCACTTTCATGTGTTCAAGGACATCACAATCGCTTTCAACTTGTTGCCGAATTTTCAGTGTCGTATTTCGTCACCTGGGGGCGCTTTTTCAAAATGGCCGCCAAAATCACAGAAAATCGAATAAAAGCGTATTGTTTACCATAAAATACCATCTAATAGGGTTAGATTTCTGCGTTATTTTGGCCAAGTGACCCTTAGAAATGTTTAAAAACCCAAACAGTGTTGTTCATGAATGCTAGAGGGCGTTTTTTTTTTCAAATGGCCGCCAAAATCATAGAGAATTCATTAAAAGCATATTGTTTAGCAAAATAACATCTTAATAGGGTCGGGTTTCTGGATAATTTTGGTCAGCTGATCTCTAGAAATGTTTTCAAAAAACAGTGTTGTTCAGGAATAATTGATGGTGGGTTTGTTTCCAAAATGGCCGCCAAATAATAGAAAATTAATTAAAAACTGTCCTAAAACATAGTATTGATCAAAATGCCATTTAATAGAGTGGGGTTTTCTAGATTATTTTAGCCTACTGATTTCCTATAATATTTAGGACCAAAAGTGCTATTCTTTACCATTACTAGAGGGCGCTTTTTCCCAAGATGGCTAACAAAATAATTAGAAATTACCGAAAAAAATATTAAATTGAACATCATTTATGTGTACTTGTTTTTCGAGATTTTTACTCTAATGAAGTTGAAATATGTTTTACATCAGAAACAATACTGTTTGCAATTAATAGAATAACTTCTCCCCAAGATTTGTGGAGTAGAACACAATTTGGGCATATGCTTAACCTTGTTGGAAATGATTAGTGGTATCTTTCTTCTATGGCACACTAATATTAACTAATGTTACACAACCCAAATTCCACAAAATGACAGAGGTCCACGTTTTGCTGATATTTGTGATTAACGTTGACAAGGAAGTGAACCTTTTGCTGATAAAGATGTTCAAAAGTCAAAAAAAGGCCCTTTTAAGGGAGTTGGGTCAACTTTTTTGAAGGACCTCAATAAATACTGCACGCATCATGTATCACATGATTGGGTACAAGTTAAGAGGTAAAGTATTACTTTTAGGGGTAACTTTTCGTACCAGTAGGGCCGTCTTGGTATATACTTTGTCGTAACAATGCTAATTTGATAAGGCATCATATTGCGGAATTTAGTTTTTCACTTAATGTCAGGTAATGATTGTAATCCACACAAAATTGACGCAATTTATGTGTGCAACTCAGATGTGAACAATGTTTGTGTGCTCATTTGTGTTCCCAGTGGGGATAACAGTGAAACATTCACGCAATTGCATATGAATATACAACAAGTCCCCAGCCCCGTTTGTAGAAGTTTTTTTTTTTTCTTCCATAATTAGATCCCATCATATGCCATGTAATGAGGAAAACTGGTGCCGTGATACCCTCGCAAAGTATGGAACTGGGTACGGATGCTAATTATGTTAGATAGAGAATTAATGTTATAAAGAAAGGGTCAGATATTTACTACCTCACAAAGAACCAAGAGCAACTCGCCTAATTTATAGGGCTGACATAATCGTCTAGCCAAACTCTAAGGAGCTTTCTTGGCTTTCTGATTTATTGCTGGCATCATATGCGGGGATAACAAGTCCCTGAAACTCTTTGACATCTCCGGACGTGAAAGTTCTTTCGCAAATGAGCTTTGATTGTGTGATCTACAGCAGTGCCTGATCTGCAGGTATTAGACTGTCTCTTCCCAAAAGGCCAGATAAATAAACCTCTTAATGTAACCTCATTAGCATAAATACTTCTGGGTCAGGGCGCTGTCCACTAAGTCTTCTAGCCAAGTCATGGTGGTAAATTTAAAAGAATAATTCATGGTGTACATAAATTTGTATGAAACTCGGCGATGCTGACACAACAATGCATGCCGATATGCAGTTAGTTTATGGGGAAGAAGGCCTTTCATACAGGACTGTTGCAAATGCAAAAAGGACAGCTTGCTATAGAGATAGGCGCGAGTCCATCGTTCGTTCGTTCGTGCAAGTCCAAAATCACAGTGGAAGATCCGTCTTTAACCAGCTGATAGTTTCATCATCCAGGTTGATCAGGCCTGGAATTCCTCTTGGGGACTTGTAGACCTCACAGTCATCTATGATGTGGTTAATGGTTTGTAACTCTCCACAATCGCAGTTTGGTGTAGGTTCTACTCCGATCTTGTGAAGGATGTTCTTTGTACGACCAACGCCAGTTCTTTGTCTGTTGAGGTTGACCCATGCTTTCCTATCATTCAAGGTCACAGCCTTTGGGCTTGCTAGATGGGGTGTCCACAAACTGCTTTAGGTCAAAAGTAGAGGATGACCATTGCTCATACCATCGGTCATGACCGGATGATCGATAGGGGATACTGTGGACTGCAGTGTCATGGATTTGGTAGCAAAGTGATTCCGTGCATCTCCGATCCTCAAAGGGTGTTTTGTTGGTGGGATAGGCCTACCAGGTTTTATCACATTTCTTGGCGAGCTTTATCGTCTGAAGGTTCCTCCTAGGATTTGCAGGAGCTATGCCAGAAGAATGGAAGGTATTCACAGGCTGCCAAAATGCAACCACTAACAAGTCTCATTGCATCATTCGAAACGACATCAATCCTTGTGGGAATGTACGCTGTGACTCCATACTGGTGCAGCGTATTCGGCGGTGGAGTATGCCAGCAACCGTTGATGTATGTAAGGTGTCAAAGGATGCCCCCCATCCAGTTTCCGCGAGCCTTCTGAAGAGGTTGAACACGAGCTGCGTCCGTGGCAGCTACTGCCTTTGGTGTTTGGTTGAAAGTACGGCCTGCGTCCATTGTGACGCCAAGGTACTTCGGTGTTGGTCCATTTGACAGTTTTTCTCCATCTATAGTATTGTTTAGTTCTCTTTTTGCGCATCGATTTGGGCAAGGTGGAAAACAGAGCCTACGGTCTTGGGTTTTGCTGAGTTTCAAGTGCCCTCGGTGGAAGAATGGCTTACAGGGTTAGTTCTTCTGCAACACGTTTCTAAGGACTCAAAGCAATCGGCAGCTATTCCAATTGCCGTGTCGTCTGCGTAGGAAGTAACTGCGAACAATCTCCCTTTGGCAATCTGAGACGTAGATGTTTGAAGATACTGGGTGCCAGGACAGAACCTTGTGGGACACCATTCCTAATTTTCGCTTCTACTGCGTTGCCAGTTGATGTCCTCCATGACGAAAATTTCTGTCTTGGATGAGAAGCATAATGAACTTGACAAGCTTGACATCAGGGAAGATTTTTGAGTAAGCTTGAGGTAGAGACCTCGGTGCCAGACCTGTAATCGTCCGCAGCAGTTAGGTCTAGAATACTGCCAAACTTTGCTTCTTCTGTGAGCTGTCTCGATGTCATTAACTGTCTTGCTATCTGATCAGTTGTTGATTTAACTCTTCGAAATCCAGCTTGGGTGCGGGGTAATTTGCCTCGACGGTATCATTGATCCTGCCGAGTATCAGTCGCTCAAGCAGCTTATAGATGTGAGATAGTAGGCGAGATGGGTCTGTAACCCCTGGGGTCTTTGCTGGCTTCTTGGGCTTCAGGATTGCAATGACCTTTGAAGTCGTCCATCTTGAGGGGATAGTTGACGTTCCCATGCAAAGTATAAAGAGAGTTGGAGCCATCGCACATCTTCGGGTGCCATATTCTTCAAGACTTCCTGTATGAAGGTTGTCATTGCCAGGAGCTTTCCCATTCTTGAGAACTTTAATTGCTACGGTGATCTCATCGTAGGTGAATGGCTGGGACATGGGGCCTTGACGGTGGAGAGGTTTGTAGACTAGGCGCGAGTCCCATCAAAGAGACCCAAAATATGGAAGACTACTGTAGGTATTTTACTCCTGAGATTACAGCCTTGTAAGAATCTCGTTGCAAGAAGATGGAAGAGCGATAGTGGTTGGTTGAATTGCTCCTTCATGACTGACGCTTCGTGACCTCAGAGATGCGATGCAGAGATGACAATCTCTGTCAATAGAATACACAGTTGTCATGTAACCTCCTAATTTTTGTCGACCAACCGAGCTCTTGGCCCTTCCTCTTCTTTTTGCCTCAACAATTCTTGGATACCCCTTCCCCAAGTTGTTCCCACGCTTGATCTGACCAAAATATTTAGATTCTTGATGTAGATCTTCTGTACAAGCCGTTTTTTTTTTTACCACAATCTCCTGGAGGTGTTTGTCCTCTTCTCGTTCCGTGGGATGCGAAGTATGCGCCTCCAACACCACATCACAAAGGGCTGCAATTTCCTGTTACGGTCTGCTTGGTTGAGAGGTGTGGGCCATTGGACTAGAGCTTGGACTATACGAGTTTTTGGAAGTTCTAGTAATTCCTCTGTCCAACCTAGATCGGGGATAGATTGACCATTGCCCATCTTGCCATTGCCAACCGATGCCGGATCCCATGGCCACAGACACCCTCCTTATAATCAAGGATCCAAGAAAGTTGATTTGATAGAACAAACTCCGCCTCCTTTCTATCAACCAGTAAGGGCGCTCCCAGTTTTCGGAACCAATAGCCATCAGCCTAGTCTTACCAACATTGTGGTACACACAATAGCTGCACTTGTTGGCCACATCAAAATACTCAGCAGAAAAAAATAACAAATATCCTCAACAGAACCTTTGTAAAGAAAGCTTTACGCCAGGATGTCCTATATTCTAACCCCAGAGAAAAGGGAGGAGAGAGTGGAAGTGGCTCGATTTTGATGAAACGAATACACGTTTACGATTTCCACTTAAAAGAGAAAAACCAAATTTGGGTTTGGTAAAGAGCAAGATCCCAATCCCTGCCAGTGGCGTAAATTTCTTTTGACATTTGTGGGGGGAGTGGAGGGGGTTTGATGACCATTTCTGAATGAAACAGGGTTTGCTGAAAGATTCATTACTAGCACATGTGCGCGAGAAGCGCGTTACAATTTTCCAGTCTAGAACTTAAATCCGTTAACAATGCGCAGAGCGCTCGGAAATTTTACCATTTTTTAAACTATTATGGTACATTTTAGGTTATTCTGGGTCAAAAACACATGGGGCATCATCAACATGGGGGGTGGGGGTGGACATGATGACTCGTATTGACCATCCCCCTTATCAAAATATTGGGGATATATACCCCCATCCCCCGGATTTACGTCTATATCACTGCCCAATGCAGCACCAATACCAAGTTTTTGTATACAATCTTTTTTGATGGAGATGGTATTGTTGCAAAAAATTAAATGCACAAATGTTTATTAGTACTATTTAAGCAAAGCATCGATTTAAGGGTTGTGCCACATGTCCTCGAATAGAAGCGTCCAAAGACGGGATACCGCATATTTGGTTGCATCATGGCAATGCTTCAACACCATAAGTCTATCGGCTCTTGAAAAGACTTTGTTGACGCAATGTCAGTCTAATCTTGCCTTGTCCCCTTTAAGTCCACCACGACAACCATGTGAATTTCTATCTAGCTGAAAGCTGACCTTGCAGACTTCGATATGCTAGTCGAAGCGCTATCGAAGGTGCCATTCATCATTGACTGAGAGGGATCCGTAAAAAGACGTTGCAGATGCCCGCTTAGAGCGTGGCTTTAGCCCTCTCTGTGTAGTATGTGTTGTATGGCACATTTAAGGGTTGACTCCATTTTACAAGAAAGCACCCTCTACAAACAATAATGTTATTTGTAATACGTAAACATCTTTAAAGAATAATATTCTTAAATAATCTTGAAATTTCCTATAGTTAGTGTTTTTGGTCAATATTTTTGGTATATGAATTGGCATCCTTTTTAGAACTTGCCCTCAATTATTCGTGAATGACTCCGTTTTATATGAAAACACGATCACTTGGCTAAATCATCGAGAAAACTAACTTAGTAATGAATGTTTGTCGTAAACATAGCTATTAATTAATGTTCTATGCTTCGGTGGCCATTTGGGAAACAAAACCACCATCAATCATGAAAACACTGCTTTGGTTTTAAAACATTCCTAGCGGTGGCACTTGACCAAATTATCCAGAAATTTGACCCTATAAGAATGGTATTTGTGGTAACAATAAGCTTTTATTCGATTTCTCTGATTTTTGGCGGCCATTTTGAAAAAGCGTCCCCACCACATGACGAATACGACACTGGAAATTCTGCAACAAGTTGAAAGCGCTTCCTTGTGATTCCTTGAACACATGAAAGTGGAAAAATCAAAGTTGGCAAATTATCGCAGTAGTGAAAATATAGTGACATCTGCTGCCTGACTATTATGAATGTCATTGGAAACGAAAATCCATCTAAGAATCCCTAAATTACCGTTTGGAAATCCCCCATGCCAAATCGAGCAGATCGTGTCGGTTTATTGCCATTTTGTATAATCCCATTTGGTCTAATAACAACAACCAGACCATTTTGGGTCTAATTCCCGTTTGGTCTAATACCTCTATCGCATATCCATTTGGTCTATATCCATTTGGTCTAATATACCCAATTGGTCTAATATCTCCACTAGTCTACATATCCATTGTCTAATACCCATTTGGTCTAAGTCCATATTGGGCTAATGTCCATTTGGTAATATCCATTTGGTCTAAATCCTTTTGGTCTAATACCCTTAGTCTAATAGCCATCTAGTCTATATCCATCTGTCTATACCCCTTTGGTCTAATGTCCAGTTGGTCTAATGTCCATTTGGGGTAATAGCCATTTGGTCCAATATCCACTTGGTCTAATGTCCCCCTGGTCTAATATCTACGTAGTCTAATATACCCAGTTGGTCTAATTTCCCATTGGATGGTTAACCAAAATAATTGATCTTAAACATTGATATTAAAATATTAGACCAATGGATGGATAGTAGACCGAATAGCATTAGACCAATGGATATTAGACCAGAGGACGTAAGACCAGATGGATTTAGACCAAATGGGTATACACCAGATGGATATTAGAACCAGATGGATATTAGACCAGATGGTATTAGACCAAATGGAATATTGGAGGGATAGTTGACGTCCCATGCAAGTAGAAAGGACGAGTGGAGCCAGCGCACAGCTTTGGGTGCCATATTCTTCACCCAGACATTATGGGATGAATGTTGTCATTGCCAGGAGCTTTTCCCATTCTTGAGAACTTTAATTGCCTCGGTGACTCTCATCGTAGGTGAATGGTTGGGACCAGGGGGGCTTGACGGTGGAGAGGTTGTAGAATAGGCGGCGAGTCCATCAAAGAAAGACCCAAAATATGGAAAGACTACTGTAATGGTATTTTACTCGAGATTACAGCCTTGTAAAGAATCTAGTTGCAAGAAATGGGAAGAAGCCGATAGGGGTTGGTTGATTCGCTCCTCTCATGACGGACAGCTCGTGACCTCAGAGATGCGAGGCCAGAGATGACAATCTTCTGCAATAGAATAGCACAGTGTGTCATTGTAACCGCCTTAATTTGGTAGAACCACCGAGCTTTGGGCCTGCATCTTCTTTTGCTTTCAACCATTCCTTGCATAATTACCTTCCCCAAGTTGTTTCCACCACGCTTTGATACATGACCCTAAAATATCTGAGAGTCTTGATGTAGATCTTCTGTAACAAAGCGTTTTTTTGACCACAATCTCCTGGGTTTGTCCTCTTCTCAGATCCGTGTTTTGAGGATGCGAAGTTGCGCCTTCCAACACCACAGCACAAAGGCTGCAATTCTTTTACGGTCTGCTTGGGTGAGAGGTGGGCCATTGGACTAGAGGCTTGGACTAGGACGAGTTTTGGAGTTCTAAGTAATTCCTCTGTCAACTAGATCTGGATGAGTGACCATGCCTAATGCTTGCCAATGCCCACCGATGCAGAATCTTGGCCACAGCCACCCTCCTTTGTAATCGAGGATCCAAGAAAGTTGATTTGATAGACAAAACTCGCCTCCTTTCTGATAAACCAGTAAGGGCTGATCCCCAGTTTTTCGGAAAACCAATTAGCCATCAGCCTAGTGCTTACTCAAACATTGTGGTACACACATATAGCTGCAACTTGTTGGCACATCAAAATAATCAGCAGAAAAAAATAACAAAATCCTAACAGAACGCTGTAACGGGAACAGCTTTACGCCCAGGAGTCTATATCTAACACTTCCAGAGAAAAGGAGGAGAGAGTAGGAAAAAAAGTGGCTCGATTTTGATGGAAAAAGGGATACACGTTTACGTATTTCCACATTAAAAGAGGAAAAACAAATTTGGTTGTAAAGTGGCAAGATTCCCAATCACTGCCAGTGGCGTAATTTCTTTTTGGACTTGTGGGGGAAGTGGTGGGTTGATGAACATTCTGAATGAAACCGGGTTTGCTGAAAAGTTCATTTACTAGCTGTGCGCGAGAAGCGCGTTTAAAATTTTTGCCATTAGACTTAAAAATCGTTAATAATGCGCCAAGAAGCGCTCGGAAATTTACCATTTTTAAAAACTTTTTTATTATGGTAAAATTTTAGGTTATTCTGGGCAAAAACACATGGGGACGGGCACATCAACATGGGGGGGGGGGGTGAGCTGATGATCGTATTGGACCATTCCCCTTATCAAAAATATTGGGGAGTATTACCCCCATCCCCCGGGGGATTTACGTCTTATGATCATGCACAGGCAGCACCAATTACCAAGTTTTGTATACAATATTTTTTGATGGATATGGTATTGTTGCAAAAAAATTACATGCAAAAAAAAAAAAATGTTTATTAGTACATTTAAGCAAAGGCATCATTTAAGGGTTTGCCACAGGTCTCGAATAGAAGAGTCCAAAGATGGGGATAACGCATATTTGGTTGCATCATGGCAATGCTTCAAAACATAGGTCTATCTGCGCTTGGAAAAGAATTGTTGAAAGCAAAAGTCTAGTCATTATCTTGCCTTGTCCACTTAACAGTCCACCACGACACCATGGATGTGTATATAGGCTGAAAGCTGACCTTGCAGGACCTCGATATGCTAGCCGAAGTGCTATTGAAGGTGGCATTCATCCATGCCTGAGAGGGTACGTAAAAAGGATTTGCAGCAGGCCTTTAGAAAGCGTGTGCTTAGCCCTCTATGTGTTAGTATGTGTGGTACGTATGTGACATTTAAATAAGGGTTGACATCCTTTTACCCCAAGAAAGCACCCTCTACAAAATAAATGATTGTTATTTGTATACGTAAACCTCTTAAAAGGAATAATATTCTTAAATTAATCTTGAAAATTATCCTATAGTTAGTGTTTGCGTCAAATTTTTTGTTTATGAATTTGCAGTCGTTTTAGAAAAACTTGCCTCAATTATTCGTGAATGACGCCGTTTTATATGAAACCAAGATCACTTGGTTAAGAATCATCGAGAAAACTAACTTAATAGGATAATGTTTGTTCGTAAACAGGTATGCTATTAATTAATGTTCTATGATTCGGTGGCCATTTTGGAAACAAAAACCCACCATCAATCATGAAACAACAAAATGACTTTGGTTTTTAAAACATTCTAGCGTCACTTGACCAAAATTATCCAGAAATTTGACCCTATACGATGGTATTTGTGGTAAACAATAAGCTTTTATTCGTTTTCTATGGTTTTAGGCGGGCCACTTTTGAAAAAGCGCCCCCACATGACGAATCGACACTGTGAAATTCGGCAAACAAGTTGAAAGCGATTCCTTTTGATGTCCTTGAACACATGAAAGTGAAAAATCAAAGTTGGCAAAATTATCGCAGTAGTGATAATATAGTGACATCTGCTGCCTGACTATTATGAATGTCATTGGAACCGAAAATCCATCTAAGAATTCCCTAAATTACCGTTTGGAAATCCCCAATGCCCAAATCGAGCAGATCGTGTCGGTTTATTGCCATTTGGTATAATCCCATTTGGTCTAATAACAACAAACACCATTTGGTCTAATTCCCGTTTGGTCTAATAACCATCTAGTCGAATATCCATTTGGTCTAATATCCATTTGGTCTAATACCCAATTAGTCTAATAGCCATCTAGTCTAATATCCATCTGGTCTAATACCCATTTGGTCTAATGTCCATTTGGTCTAATGTCCATTTGGTATATATCCATTTGGTCTAATATCCACTTGGTCTAATGTCCACCTGGTCTAATATCTACGTAGTCTAATAATACCCATTTGGTCTAATATCCATTTGGATGTTAAACCCAAAATAATTGATCTTAAACATTGATTTAAATATTAGACCAAATGGATGGATATTAGACCGAATGAGCATTAGACCAAATGGATATTAGACCAGATGGACGTAAGACCAGATGGATATTAGACCAAATGGGTATACACCAGATGGATATTAGACCAGATGGATATTAGACCAGATGGATATTAGACCAAATGGAATATTAGAGCAGATGGGTATTAGACCAAAAATGGCAGTAGAGCAATTCGGTTATAGACGATATGGATATTAGACGATATGAGTTTTACACCAGATGAATATTAGACTACGTGGCTATTAGACTAAATGGTTATTAGCTAAATGGTTATTATTAGACTAAATGGTATTAGACCAATTGGAGTTAGACAAAATGGACATTAGAACCAATTGGCATTAGGCCAAATGGCAAGTCACCATCGTGTCCGCCCCTCCCCCTGCAGATGTATTTTTTGGGTGGTTCCCGGTGTTTTCGGCTCCTTTGTGTTTCAATGTTGTTGAGCATTGCATCTGCCATAAAAACCGGCTATTTTGGTTCAAAATGGTCAAAAGCATGATTTCTAAACAAAAATCGAGAATTTGGATGGTACCCAGATGGTTTCTTGGTGGTTCCTGATGCTGTCGGCTCCTATGTGGTTCAATGGTTATAAACTATTGCCTAGACCCAAATCGGTTATTTTGGTTCAAAATGGTCAAAATTATGATTTTTAAACAAAACGAAATAATTTGGATGGTTCCCAGACTGTTTCTAGATGGTTTCCGTTGTTTTTGGCTCCTTATTGTTTCAATGTTTGTTGAAAAGAAGTAGGTACTTTTGGTTTCAAATAGTCAAAATAAAGATTTTTAAAACAAAGTTAACAATTCCGATGGTTTCCAGACGGTTTCTTGACGGTTCCCGGCTATTTTGGTTCAAAATGATCAAAATAACGATCTTTATATAAAAAAAATTGGACCATTTGGATGTTTCCTAGTTGGTTTTTGGGTGATTCCCGTTTTTTCGGCTTCTTTGTGTGTCAGTGTTTGTTGAGCATTGCCTGGACCCAAAATCGGTTATTTTGGTTCAAAATGATCTTTATTTTGACCACTTTAAACTACAATTGTTTACTTTTGGATGGTTCCCAGTTGGTTTGTGTGGTTTTCCGTGTTTTCGGCTCCTTTGACTTTCAATATTTGTTGAATATTGCATGGATCCCGAATCGGCTCTTTGGGGTCAAAATGGTCAAAATATAAACGATATAAACAAATGTTCACAATTTGGGCGGTTTCTAGGATGGTTCTTAGGCGGTTCCTGGCGTTTTCGGCTCCTTTGTGTGTTCAGTATAGGTAAATTGGGCCTTTAGGTGGTTCCCTATGTATTCGGATCCTTTGTGTTTCAATGTTTGTTAAGAATTGCATGGACCCCAAATCGGCTAATTTGGTTAAACGGTTCGTCAAAATAATGATTTTTAAACAAAATAATTAAAACACAAAGGTAACCACCTAAAGCAATCTGGGAACCATCGAAAGTATTTTATTTTTGCTTTAAAGCATTTTTTCAGAAGTTGAAAAAATAGCCAATATTGGATCGATACATGCAATGTTTAACAATCATCGATATACAAGGGAGCCGAAAACACTGGGACTCACTCCAAAACCATTTGCCCATATTTGTTTAAAAGTCATAATTTTGACCATTTTGAACGAAAATGGCCGATTTTGGGTTCAGGTAATTCAAACAAACATTGAAACATAAAGGAACCGAAAACACCGGAAATCATCTAGCAACCATCTGGCAACATCCCAAATTCTTAATTTTGTTTAAAAATCTTTATTTTGACCATTTAAAACTAAATGGATAACTTTTTCCTCAACAAACATTGAAACACTAAGGAGCCAAAAACAATGGAAACCACCAATAACCGTTGAAATACAAAGGAGCCGACAACACCAGGAACCACCAAGAAACCATCTGGGTACCATCCAAATTATCCGTCTTTGTTTAGAAATCATGATTTTGAATCAAAATAGCCGTTTGGGGGTCAAGGCAACTCAATAATATTGAAACACAAGGGAGCCGAAAATACTAGGAACCACATAAAATACGTCTGGTAACCATCCAGGCACCGTCTAAATTCTCCATTTTGTTTAAAATTCATTCTTCGGACAATTTTAAACCAAAATAACCGATTTGGGGTCCAGGCAATTCTATGCAACCATATTCAGTCTATCATCTGAAGAGTGCATAACTTGCACAAACTTGTAACGAGAGCTGAGACCTCTACTTGATTTTTTCAGACCTTTGTGAAGTTTTTGATTTAAGTGTGTTGTTGGGACATTTGTTCATTTTCGTGACCTTTTGCGTGTTTTGAGACAAGTGTTCATATAGTGAAACCTGTTTTTGGATGTTGAGACCTTTCTGTGTTTTGGGACCTTTGCGTGTTTTGAAGATCTTTGTTTGATATTGAGACCTTTGTGTGTTTTGAGACTGTGTTTTTGAGACCCGTTTGTTTTTTAAATCTTTGTTGATGTTGAGACCTCTGTGCGTTTTGAGACTTTCGTGTGGTTTTGAGACCTTTACTACGACTTTTTGAGACCTTTAAGTGTTTTGAGACCTTGGGTTTTGAGACCTGTTTGGGTTTTTAAGATCTTGTTTTTGAGACCTTTGATGTTGAGACCTTTGTGTGTTTGAGACTTTTGTTCGGTTTTGAGACCTTTGATGTTGCGACCTTTGTGTGTTTGAGACCTTTGTGTGGTTTGAGACCGTTACCAGCTTTTCAGACCTTTGTGTAGTTTTGAGACCTTTGTAAGTTTTGAGACCTTCGTGGTTTATACCTTTGCCAGTTTGTGAGACCTTTGCTTGTTTTTTAGACCTTTGTTTGTTTTATGAGACCTTAGTTTCTTTTGACCTTTGTTTTGTTTTTTGAGACCTTTCTCAGTATTTGACAAGGTAGTGTATAATCATTGTTGGTGTTTTGAGTGTATTAGGAATCTAAAATAAAGGTGAGGCATTTCTAATGAAAGAGTAATTTACGATTACTTGTGCCCGTTAAAAATACCTTTCCTATGGAAAAAAAAAACATGTTTGCGAAATAGAAAAAGAATATCACGTAGAAAAAAAATCACTTTATTGAAAATATGTTTCCCTACAGTACACTTTAATAACATAGGTTCATATGAGCGGCTAAAATTTATAGTGGGATGGTAGACCTACATTACTACATCTGCATCTGCACGTATTCCTCTAGTAAAACAGTTAGAATCCGCATCCCACTAGAGTGGCGTGGCGCGGCGACTAGAGGACTAAATTTGGCATGTAGCTCCAAACAAAAACTCAGCAGTGTTTCTTTCTAAAAACTCAGCAGTGTTTCTGCAATTTACCCCAAACCAACGGCGGGATTATACTCGAGAGTGTTTTGTCATTAATCATTTACAATATTGAAACGTAAAACAGATAAAGTCAGACAGGAGAGCTGAACAGGCACAATACTTGAACCAGCTATCAGCAAGCAGTCAGAAATGTTACAAACAGTTAAAAAAATACAGAACAATGTAAAACATTAAAAATCTAGCTTATAGAAACATTCAAAATAGTGAAAGAGAGCCAGCCCCTTAAAGAATTATTGCACTAGCCAGTAACGACCTAAAAGAAATTGAGAAGGACCAGCAACGGTCATATTTCGAGTAAAATTGAGTAAGAACAAATAACTAAATTTTTGCGGACAGATTTAATGTAATGTATATATTATTTTATTTTTTCCCTTTTTGATACCAAAGGAATGATAAAATTTAAAGCTCGTCAGGAGACCCCTACTTCCGATTTCAATACAGAATAATTGGTGTCATAACCCTGTTCTTGCAAGTCAATGCGCAGACCAGTATATTTTTTCCAGTGTGTGGAGTTTATGAATGTTCTGTTTAAAAGGAATAGTGAGTTAATTCACGGAGTTATTATAGTAAACTATAATAACTCCATGGTTAATTGTAGCACAGGTGTGGCAAGAGATGTAGTCCTCCGGCCTCACAGTCCGGGAACAATGGTGAACAATAGGGCAATCGATTCAGTTGACTGTTCACGCAACATTAGTTGCACGCTTTATTCCGTTGTCGTCTATGGAGCCCAGACTACGATACCTGCCGGACAATGATTACTTTCACACAGGCTACTTTTATTGGCGTCTTTCAGGTCGGAATAAAAATTTCATTTTTAAGAGTGTCAAAAGCTTATGCGGATAACAGAATTTTGATGCCACGTATATCTACTTTGGTCAAGCATAGTTTTTTACGATTATTGAGGACATGTTGGAGAGTCTCTTTTATTCCCACATGGGGCACAACTGTGTTTATTTTTTTTCACCCCAGCGACTCAAGTTATTTTTAGTGTGAAGTGTAACAAGAAAGGCATTTAACAAGAATTTCATTATGCATCGACTAAGAATTCAGTTTTTCAATTAAAAACCTGATTTTAGATCGATAAACCATGTTTTTTTCATTTGAAAAATTTGCTTTATCGGTCGAAAACGTCTTGCCGATATACTAAGTAGCTATCGAGATTCTATGTTATTTAATAAAAAAAAATATTTCATCGGCTAGAACCCAAGTTTAAAAAGGAAGGAAAAAACACGTATCATTATCGATTAATTCTTTATTAAAGAATTTTGATTCTCGATCAAAAAACCTGCATTCTCACTAAAAATGTTTCCATGAGGAATTCATGTTATACGACCTAATTAATTTTGTGTATTTATTTGTTTTTGTAGCGCACACAGCTATGAAATGCATCCATCACCAACGGGCCGGTATTGGAGGTTTAATTTTTTCATTATTTTCTTTGGCGTTTTATTTTGGG
This sequence comes from Ophioderma brevispina, assembly GCA_023653785.1. Lineage (NCBI taxonomy): Eukaryota > Metazoa > Echinodermata > Ophiuroidea > Amphilepidida > Ophiodermatidae > Ophioderma > Ophioderma brevispina. The sequence goes on along the minus strand of JAMKCH010082312.1, from coordinate 10,234 downwards.
CATAATTAGCCTATTCTGTATGATATAAACAAGGTGCGAAAGGGATAATGTAATTATGCCTTATTTTGATTTCAATTTTGATGTTTTAGTAAGTCCGAAGGTGCATTTTTTCGAAGATTCTTTATTCCGAAAGGCTATTAGTCCTATTGGTTTTTACTCCGAGAGGTTTTAAGTCCGAAGGGGCGTTTGTCCGAATTTCGGACAAACGCCCCTTCGGGCTAAAAACCCTCGGATTTAAAACCCTGATATATTTTTCGGAACATTGCCCCTTCGGAGCAAAAATCATTGTAATTTTTTCGGAGAAACGCCCCTTCGGAAGAAAGAACTCAATTTATGTTTCGGACTAACGACCCTTTTTTGTTTTCGGACCAATGCCCCTTCGGAAGAAAACCCTTTCGAAAGAATAAACCTTCGGAAAATTAACCGTTCGGAGTAATGATCATTCGGAAAAATGAACACTATTTTCGGACAAACGACCCTTCGGAGTAAAATCTTTTCGGACATATAACACTTCGGAAGAAAACCCTATCGGAAATATGGACTTCCATAGAATAGTGTGTTCGGACAAACGACCCTTCGGGATAAAAACCCTTCGGAGAAATAATCCTTCGGAATATAAGTCTGTTCCCATTACATTCACCACGGTGTTGGCGTGTAACAAAAACTAGGCAGTAAAAAGCCCAAAACACCATTAGTTCACCAAAGCACACTATTACGTAGTACCAACACAGGTGACCACCAAATGAAAACAGTTAATAACAATAACCACATATGCACACGCGTTTACATGGCATACACCGCATATGAACAGTCAAAGCTGTGATGCCATTATATATACATGTAAATTACCAGACAGCAGGAAAGTGTATGCATGAATAAGTTCACGAATGAGCTCATGAATGAGTCCATGCAGCTCGTGAGCAAAAGAGCATGCAATAAGATCATATTAAAGCTGGTTATGTTAAGCTAATAACTGTATCCATGTTCACTAATGTAAGTATATTATTACAATGAAAGTGCATGAGTAATGTAACGATGAACACACTAAATCACTACAAATACAGTATTTGTAGTCCAGATTTTGATTTGCACTTTGAAAATGTGCTACAGCGTTTAGCAACAGCAGGCCTAAAGCTCAGACCAGACAGATGTCAGTTTGCAAGGGACAGTATTCATTAGTTGGGCCTTGTAATTACTAGCAGTGGGATTTCCCCTGACCCAGATAAAGTAGTAGCAGTTCAGGATGACCCTACACCAACCAATGTTAAACAGCTGCGTGCATTTCTAGGCCTATCGGGGTATTAAAGACGTTTTGTTAAATCCTAAAAATTGCTGCACCCCTGTATACTCTCACTATAGTAAAGGTGTTCCATTTGAGTGGTCCACAGACTGTCAGTTAGCATTTGAACAGCTGAAAACAGCCTTAATTTCCCCACCCATACTTGCATATCCTAACTACGAGCGTCCATTTAAGCTATTTACTGATGCAAGCTCCTTTGCAGTGGGTGGCGTGTTAAGCCAAGATGATACAGATTGGAAAGAACATGTTATTTCTTATGTGGGGCGGGCATTATCCACACCAGAACGATATTATGGGATATCTGAAAAAGAGTTCTCAGCCTTAGTGTTTTGTGTTAAGAAACTGGACTGTTATCTCAGATTTGTCCCTTTTACGGCCATTGTTGACCACTCTGCTCTGAGGTGGCTGTTTTCCTCCCTCAACGACACTATCAGTGATTTGCTAAATCAGCAAATCGAAAAAATCATCAAAAATCAGATTTTTGCATGTATGCAACAAGTACAGGTATCCTAACATACCCTGCAAATGATAAGACCAGAAGCAACCTAATAAGGACAGAATCAGAGATTTTAGTCATTACTGTCCGAACGGACACTTACTACAACACGTAATTGAATGGAGAATCGTATCTTGGAACACTGTCGTTTTCTTCCTTTTCTGTCAGTTCTACAGCTGGAAAAGGTAACTTATGAGAATTCTACAGACTTATCCCTCACTTTGAAGCTATTCCTGCAAATTTCAAATATTTTTCAAATCACTGATAGTGTCTTTAAGCAACCCACTGGAAAATTTGCCCGCTGGGTAACATTATTGCAGTCCTACAATTGAAATTCAACATAGGGCGGGTCAGGTTCCTCAGAACTACGAGATGGTGTTGCCGAAGAGAATATGCTCCAAACACAGGAAGATCTTCAGGCTGCGATGCGCCACAGCACACCACTCATTGGATGAATTTGACTTCCTGACGCTCCCAAGTGTAGAACTAGTAGCAAAGAAAATAGCTTTGGACTGGACAAATTGCGATCAAAGGATTCCTAAGGTACCAAAATGTTTACTATAGAGGTTGTGCCTGTTTCGTCATCAACCGTAATGCTGAGCTTTGTTCAACAGGATCAATCAGAAGTTCCACAACATTATTGCAGACAAACGGAGATGATTTCCAAGTTGCAAACAAATTAAATTGAATGGGACCTGCCTTACGTACAGGCCACATGTTCGATTATTTTGTCTAGCCAATCGATTAAAACAGGAACAACCTCTATATAGTTGTTTTTCCCAAGACCGATCTTCCAACATGTGACCAAGCCGTTCATTAGACATGGAGAGGAGGTACTTACCAAGGAAATATCATAGATTATTGGATGAAAAACGGCCACCAACAAAAATAATTCTTACGTTTAACCCTATCCTTGTGAGTGTATTAACATCCTGTAAATCAGTTGTCCCCCTGATTACATTTAATCACCCCAATGCTGATCTTCATGAAAGAAAGTAATTAAAAAATAAATTGTGGCCTGCTGCAATGATGGTAATAGGGCCACACTCCATGATTTTAAAAGATTATACTTGGTGATTCCATTCACGTGCCGATTTCACAGGTCAAGATTTCAAAGTCTTTCATTTAAAACTTAATACGCAAATGATTCGATTCCCGGCTCTTTTTTTAAAGTGAACATTCAAAATAGTTGCTTCATTAATTCAAAGGTATTCAGAATGGTTCGGTGGTAAAGGGTTGCAGGAGGGGCAGATTATACTTCCTTACAGGACGTTAACCTGTTCAGATATGAAATGCCCGAAGGGTGGACAAAAGTGATATCTTTGGACAACTTGCAAATATATCTACCAGAGACAGTAACCTCTTTACTTTTGATCATCATCCCTGCCCATCCAAGCACCAAAGATCGCTCTTCATAAAACGTACTATAAAGTCCGAGAAATCCGGAGTTGCAAATATCCTAATTTGCATAATTCAAATGGCCGCCATTTTGATAGATTTTTGTTAATATCATCCGTAGTTTCCGAGACCGTAGCAGAATATTTCGTACCTATCCCAAGTTTTCACAGGTCTGGTGAACACAATTAAATGACATTACTACTAGCATCGGATGTTCTGGTTCAGCTAAATTTTGCATAAATTCAAATGGCCGCCATTTTGATAGATGTTTGTTAATATACTCGAGTTCAGAGACTCGTAGCACAATATTTTCGGTACCAAAAAATATACCCATGTTTTCACGGTCTTGTGAACACATTTATGACAGTACTAATAGCATAGGATGTTTGGTTCAGGCTTAATTTGCATAATCCAAATGCGCGGCCATTTTTGTAGATTTTTGTCCACATCTCGCAATCTGAGTCACAAAGGAACTTGAGTCTAATATTGTGTCTATACACTTAATTTTGAGAGCCATTATTGCATTGTAAATTGTATAATGTGCATGATGAGACACCTCCTTTTAATTAGCATAAAAATCCCAAATGGACACAGGCAGAAAAGCCAACGGGAATAATTTGACAATATTATACGTCCTAAGATTTGTTGCAATTTTAACTTGGCCAATAATTATTATGGCACCAATATAATAGAATAAACAAACAACTGAACAATTATATTGTCCATTTCATATACCAGTATTAACCAAGGGAATCATTCCTGCTTCAGGATCAAGTTTCCAGGCCGTGAGAATTGACACCTGTTGAATACCAATTATTTTTTAAAAGATGATGACCCTTTTACATTAATATAGAGTTTTCATCTTGATAGAATGGCGTTCACCCAAACCCATCTGTTACAGTTTCGTGCATCCATCGTTGCAACCCATTTTGATGTGAGAGATGAAAATGTGATTATAATCACCTAAAGTTACTGTGGAAAACGTCAATTTTCGCTCATAACTCCAACCAACTACCTTAGCCCTACGATTTCACATCGTACATGAGAAAAATAGTAGTTTCTACCTATACCAATACTTTGACCACTTCCGGTAAATCTGTTTTCTGGGGACGAAGGTTATTAGCATCACCATGGCCCATTATTTCTATATCTACCTATAGCAAACTTAACAATAATTACGGTATGTTTAACCTGCGTCTAATCAGGTTATTTTGGTAACATGTCTAACCAGCGGGGGGGGGGGGCGTGTGGTTGATGTAATTTTCATCTAATTCAACATAAACCCACCCACCCCCTTTGAAATTGGTTTTGTGCATCAATGAACTATCCATTGATACCAAAATAATGTACCAAAATTCCCAGCCATCTGGCTTCTATGATGTCATAAATGCAAGGCGCCCTTGCAATTTGGTGAAATCAGTTTGTGTACAAAGGTGTAGGAAAATTTGAATTTTACGGGCTCAAATAGAATCGAAAAACCGTATCATACAATAAAAATGAATTTTTAATACAACATGAAACCTTTTGTTTTTTAAGAGCAAAATATATGGTGTAACAAATTACATAGTAAAGGAGGCTTCTTCTTCAAACTTTGGGGCGGCTTTATCCTTCCCGCGGGTAACAGGTGGTGAGTCCGATTTTTTTTTCAATAAAATGTACTCAAAAAATACCTAAAATCATTTGCACAACAATCACACATTTTTTTTGCACCAGGAGAAAAGCTCGAGGGAGTGCAACATAACCCCAATTCCTCCATAGCCTTTTAAATATAAATCTTAAACTATGTTATAAATTTTTCAAATTTAAAAAGTACAAAATAGTTGCGACATATGGCTTAAAATCCGTGGTGCATTGGTTGAGTTTAAAAGCAAAACATAACGTTTTTTCAAGGTTCTTAGCTTGGTACTTATCGCTGGATTTCATTTTTTCAAAACCCATACCGCTAGTCCCTTTGTTAACATGTTGGGGTGTCTATAACGGTGAAGGGTTATGGTTTGGGATAATCACGTAAGGCAAAACATGTAGAGATACAGTCAACTCGGCACAAATCCGTTACGGGGTTTTAAATATAATTAGGGTAACCTGTGTGAGATAGGCACATTTTGCATCCTCTTTCAAGTCATTATCCCTTTAATTAACAAATTAAATTTTATATCTTTTTATTTACTGGGCACTACAACATCACACTATATGCGTTTAAACAAAAAAAAACTTTTGAAATGTTCCACACTTGACCAAAAAAAATTCCCTTTTTGTATCATTTTTGTAAAAATTTGGAATTCTCATTTGACAATTAAGGTTTTAAGTAGCATAATTGGTTTCTTACTATTGTGGCATTTTGGCTAAATAGAAAATTGCCTTTTTTTTCGGTCAAAATGTCTTTTCTGAATTCATATCATGTATAGTTTAAGTTGATATTGCCCAAAGTGAAAAAATAATCTTCTCGAAAAACACTTATCTATTTGGATTACCGCATAATAAAATCTCAAGTCTACCTCTCCTGGTCTAACCCCTCCTACCTATGCGTTCATCAACCTTTCTAAAAAATGGGACAAGAGTAGCAGTCGACCCCCTCGAAGGGATAGAATGTATGGAATGGCCTGTTAAATCACCAAAATCACCTAATAAAGACTTTGTGGTATCAGTTTTGTTCAAAGCAGATAAAACGGAACAAATTTGCATGACTACACTGCATACTTAGATGTGTCTTACTAACCGTAATTAAGATCTTTGCCTGGATCTTATGGACACTAAAGGAAACCTTTCATATTCCGAGCTGCTCAGAACAGATTTTAGTAATTCCTTTACTTTGTCAAATGAGTCAATTGAACTACAAGAAAAGCCTTACAATGACAAAATGGATTTTTCTTTCTGAATGTGTCATTTTTATTTGTAAACGTCTTAAGATGTTTCTCTTGGTATTTTGAATTGCATCAGAAGTTTTGAATCCACAATATTTAAATAGACCATTTTCAATCAGTTGGAGCCGTGTCTTTAACTAGCAAACTTAGTGATCAGGTTCTTTGATAACATATTATGAACAACACCAGAACAAATTTCACATAACTAATTTCAAGAAAGTCAACAAAATGGCAGCCATATTGGGTTTATGTCAATCAGGCCTAAACCACTCATCTCACATTGTTATTGGTGTTCTTATTGTGTTCGTAGACCCCCAAAACCTGGTAGAGACACCCCAAAGACATTACATCTCTACGACCCTCGACTCATGAATTATGGGAAAAGTCCTTTGAAATTGGCGGCCCATTTTGAATTTTGCAAATTATCATATTTCTGCAACCCGGCTTTTCTCGGACTTTTAGTGTCATTGTGATACTTTTCAAAGATGCCATTGTGAAGAAAAAAACCTTTTGATACATTAGTTCTAGGTTTACACCAACATTTCATTATCTTTCCTGGCCTATAGTGCGGCAAAGGTTAAGCGAGAGCTACCAAAAGTGCTCGCCCCAGCCTTCAAGAAAAGACAGGGATCTAAACCGTAAATTCGAGCAGGTAGATCTTCACCACTTGCAGCGCACGGATGCTGCGTTATGGAGGATTTGAATTCCGTTCCTTGAGTCGGGGTCCCTGCCATCTGATGCAGTGAAAGCGACTAAATGTACTCAAAGACATTTAGTAATTACTTTTTAGCAGATAGTACTGCTCTATCAATTTTTGGATTTAAACCCGGCAAGGAGACAAAAGCTTCTCGTAGCCATGTTCAGCTGGCTCTCCCAAGAATGCTTGACGCAAAACCCCCGCAGCCGCGCGCAGTGGCTGTAAGCCTGCCTAGAACTAAAACGGGGATCCGTCTGCTCTTACAGTCCACGGGAAGGGTATTAGCCGCTGACTAGGTTTTCAGTTTGTAGACTTATGGACCCCTCTTTTTTCACATTCATGCGGGGACAATTGATATTCATTATTAAAGAACAATATACAGATTTGAATCTATAAGGAATTTTATTATGGGAATACAGCCAATTTTGGGAAAAAATAAAGTGTGATGACGCACGGCATTGCTTGGGTTATTATTTTGCTTCGGGGGGACCCATTCGGTAAAAATGACGTACGTTCCCAACATTGGAAAAAAACAATCCTGCATTATCGGCATCGTACGTCGGTTTTTGATCAGTAGGAAACGGTACATTTTGTACTGTTTAGACATAATACACGGTGTCTTTTGGAAAAAACATATAGCACTTTAGGCATAAGGTCAAATGTACAGACCTTGATTTAACATAGTCTGATTTTTATATATCGTCGCCCCGAAGAGCAAACTGATATTGATACCTGACACGGACCTTGTACCTGAACACGTGCACCAACTATTCAATCTCGGTAACGTTTATAACACACTACGGAGCAAAGCAGCAAGCATTCTGTATCTCTTTTGTCACAGCGTAATCGATTAAGATGTGAATGAGGACTATAATGTGGTCTGTACAGTAGGGTGGACACGATCTGCTCGATTTGGGCATTGGGGATTTTTCAAACGGTAATTTGTGAAACTGCACATGTATTTACTATGGCATTCTCGGTCCAGTGGACATTAAAAATCTCTCTTAAACATTTGTTCAAAAGATCTTAGTAATATCAGATCAAATTAGAAAAAAAATATGAAGTTCGCCCCATCAATATGGCTTTCTGTTAATTACCTGTGCATAAATCAAAACTCCAGAAAAAACTTCCCCGCAAAAGTAATCTATATTCAAACATTATACCCTTGAACATACGCGCCATGGCTACGCGCTCTGTAGCCATGCGCAATACACTCTAATATCAAACAGCCCTATTATAATTGTTATCACCCCAAAACATTGCACTCCTGGTTAAGCAGATTTGACAGAGGCCCATGATTCACATTGGCAGGGGGACATTTGGGGAATTTAGTCGCACCCCACTGGAGAGAAAGTACGTTTGTAAGGGTCTTTGGCCCAAAATGTACGGGATATGTCAATGGGTCAAATCCTGCGTACGCTGTAATCAGAGAAAATCTCCACAGAAACAGAAAGCCAGCTAAGTATCAAATGTGTTCAGAAAAAAATTATGTGGGCATTTTTTGTTCCAAGCTGGAACCATGTCAGATCAACTCCTCATATGGTATAGTTTCTCATAAGAAGTGTTGCCAAAAATACCAAAGTTATTTTTTTGGCCTTTTGGGCCAAAAAAGATGATTTTTGGCCAAAAATTAAGATTTTTGAGATTTGATGTATTTGAGATCTTCAAAACAAGCTTTAACAGACAACTTACCCACTTTTAAGTAATTATATATATTTAGGTCTTAAATAACAACTTAAAGATAATTTTAAAATAAGAAAATTAAAAGCATTCCAGAGCTTTAGGGCCATTTTTTCTCAAAAATTTGTTTATTTAAATCCTTATGATGCAACATAAAAGGTTTAAAATTAAGCCACAAAAGCATCAAAAAACAAATTAACACAGTCTGTTTGACCTACGAGGGTGAATGCTTTACTTTTAAGTAGAAATTACAGTTAGTGTTAACTTTAAAGGTGCAATCGAGGATATGGTACAATGATTGATTGTAGTCATCGGATGAACATTCACATAGTGATTTTGGCCCGAAAATTGGGATTTTTGATGCACTGTATTTGTTAACTAGAAGAAATGTAGTTTTTCCCCCCAGATGATAAATCAGTTTTTTGAGCAATATCGGCTTATTTTTAGTCATAATTAAAAACAAATTAATGTAGTAAAAAACAAAGGAAAATAAAAGCTCTCAACATAACGCAATATTTGAACCAATGAAGTACGCACAAAAATCACAAAATCATCAAAACATGTTAAAACTGTTTGACTGACTAAAATAGTAATGCTGTCACTTTTAATTAGAAATAAAGCTACATAGTGTTTTCCCCCCCCCATGTACGGAAACCCACAGATTGTGACCTAACAACGGTTAATTTTGATTTTGCTAAAATCCATGGCATTCACTGACTCGTTTCTAATAATATTTATCCGATTTTTGAAAAAGGTCTTACACATACAATATCAAGACTTTGTCTTTGTGTTCCTTATTTCGATGATCTGTATAGGACACCAAGAAGTTACGCACTGGAAAGTTCGACGACCCCTGAGTGCGCACTAACCAGGGGCGATGATCTAGAAACAACGACTTTTTGGTATGCTCTCTCCACCGGGTTGACTTCCACGGGGACGGAGAGCGAACACCGTTGAGCCCCGGTCCGGGCGGCGCAGCGGCCCGGACAGGGGGGGGGGGCGTCAGGCGTGAATGGTAAGGATACGGAGATTATGGTGATAGAGTCTCCCGGGGGGGAGAGGGGGAATCGCCTACATCTCCTAGTACGTTCCCATTCAACCCTGACTTATCCACAATATTGCAATGGTTAGAGTCAACCAGGATACCAGAGTGCTTGGGCCATAAGGTAAGCGGAGCTATGGTGATATGGTTCGCACCGGGATAAGGTTGAACAAACCAATAACAGAATAGTTGCCCTTACCGACTTCAGTGGGTAAAGTGCTACTGGGAGCTGTAGCGACTGGAAGAGGTGGAGGCTGGCCTGTGATACGAGGAAGATGATTATAGCGATCCTAACTGCAGTCGAACCTCTGCCCGTTACTAGGACTCTCGGTGATAAACTTGTTGGAATGTAGATGGACAAGCCATCCCACAGCGTCCATGACATCTTGTATAGAAGCTCCCCGGTAGGAGGCCCAAGCAGCGCCTGGATCTGACGTCGTGAGCTCCGATGTGCGTCCCCGTCAGATGAACCTACGTACTAGCTAGGCTTCCTTATGGATGCACGATCCATCTGACTAAAATGTCTTTCTTTGGAGGCCGGGCAAAACGGCTTCTGAGTTGTGAGGACAGCTGGTCGTGAGCCTCCCTATAGGGCTGAGGTCTTGCTGAGGTAAAACTCAAGGCTCTAACTGGACACAAGGGGGTCATTCATTGCTGGAAATTGAAGCTTATCGGAGATCTGGGAGGATGTTCGGCTGTGGAGTGAAGCGGAGAGATTGATTCTTGGCAGGTAACCTGATCGGGGAGAAGCGAGCGGCTG
>JAMKCH010082311.1:0-11674 GCA_023653785.1 Ophioderma brevispina | reverse complement strand
TCAACTCAAATATGGACGTTACTAAGCTTGAAAATGATCAGAAAGTCAAAAACAAATGGAATGTTTGGCGCACTCTATGTTCAAGTGCGCATACTAGTTCAGCGGAGGAGATACGCGTGAAGGTACTCACATGAGTAGATGCAGGGGTACTTAACTACTGGTGGCTTATATGGGGACCTGTCAGTCACCTAGCAGGCAGCTGCTGAGTACACTTTCGGATGGGTACTGCTAAGTAAACATACTGACTATCCACCCAAGTGGCTTGTGTACTCGCAAGTACTTAGTTGTAGGTACTGCTCATATCCATCAAGGGGGACCCTTGGATAGAGCTAAGAGTACCACATGGAGTAGCTAAGCTCTGGGTTACACCGTGAGTAGGAATTTTTTGCTGTGTTCTTACGTAATATTACTTGTATATAACATTTATGTCTTGTACGACTGTTATGCTGAAAAACTGAAACTGAAACTTGATGCGGCTATGCAAATGAAAGCAAAGGGTAAATGGACCATTATAGCTGCATACCAACTCGCTCAACAGATGTAGTAAAACGAATAATTTTAAAGCTCACGCCTCCCCCTTTTAATTTCCTGAACTTGTTAATAGAGCTGGCGCACGGACCGGGTCAAACGCAATCGTTCATGCCCAAATACATCTAGCTTTGGACACTTTGGTAGTTAGTATGGACCCTTCTATACAAATGTCAGGTATAGTGGTCTCAAATTGTGGTGTCAATTTCAATAACTGGCCAATTTAAGGTTACACAGGGGCAACTTGTAAAATGCTCCCAACTCATGTTGAAATGTATGCCAGATTGTTCGTCTAGTCAGAAGGATTACAAAAATGTATTAGTATGTACCACCTATGACCTTTGCTTTGGAGTTATAGGGTGAATATGGCTAAAATTGTAAAAAAGGTTAAAAATTTCCAGTTGTGAGAGAAAACAAATTACAAACTGCATTATTTTTCCATTTTGTCGATCCATTTCATCAGCTCTTGTTAGTGAAGACCCTGTCATTATGCCAAATTCCGAAGGCGTTTGAGAAATGACAGCGACTAGAAAAAGATAATAATCATCAAATAGCTGGTCTGAAAAAAACTGGTTCAGTTTTCACTTCTTTAGGCTTGAGTAGTAACATTTTATAGTAAAAGCACCCCATGCTTTAATTGTTACCTATGATGTTTAGAGTGTACAAATGAAGTTAGCATGACATTGTAACTCATGGAACTTGGTAAGCGTAAATAAAACGTAATTCATGTAAATACTTGTATCGATTTTTGCAATTTTAAGATTCAGGTATCCGGGTACTTGCTCAAAAAAATAAATCAGGTACCCAGGAGCCATAATACCAGAATCTGACACCCCTACCTTTATATATACCCGATCGACACCCCTACTGTCTAGTATATCTATGTGTATCCAGGAGGTGATGAGATCATTCGAGTGAATGGTTACAGCATAGATCAGGCTACTCACGGTGAAGTGCTAGCTGCCATTGACAACTGCACAAGACTCTCATGCTAAAGGTTAAAAGTAACTTAAAACCCCCAATTATACCTATTACAGAGGCCATTGGTGGAGTTAACAACTTGTGAAAATATAATTTATTAAAAAGCAGAGGAATACTGCAAATGTTTATATGGGAAAAGGAAAAAATGAGGGTTTGCCACCGGTCAGGGGGAGTCCGGAGTTAGGATTCGGGGGGGGGGGGGGAGGGGGGGGACCTGTACACAAGGCCCCCCCCAGGTGACCACCCGTGTTACAAGGTTCGGCGGTGACCCTATATGAGACAAGAAACGGATGAAATGATATCCTATCAAGATCTGAACTTTTCAAATGGATACCCTATTTTAGACCGACCTATTCAAATGGGCCCTCTATGCAAGACCCAGTGCCAGCAATATACCATTGAAGTTAGCCTGGGCATTGTGCGCTCCATTGAGCTAGTTGGGAGTGTTTGCTCGGTTTTGAGAATGAGATAACACCAAAATGCATCATTCTAACAGCTTCCTTTCGATTTTATACTTCATCTGAGACTGAAAAGTGCAATTGATGCCCTGTTGGGGGACAGACAAGACATAAGATTTGAATTTATACCCTTACCCTAATTGCAAAGTCGAGGCTTCCCAGGTCTACATTTTTGTTACTGGGGTGACCACCAGAATACACAGTTACCTCCCAGGGTTAGGATACAGGGAATTTTTTTTTAAGTGTGTTCATGACAAGGAATGAAGAAAAGTGGGTAAAAGGTGCAAAAAATATCAATAAAATTGTCTAGATAACTGCCCTTAAACCCCAGAGCTTCTGGGCACCTAAAAAGTGGGCTTATACAGTGGTGGGACCAGGAAATTTTATTGACTAAAAGATGTTCGAACCGTGAGAGCGAAGCGAGCGTGGATTAAACGTGGTGGGGGTCCAGGGGCCTGCTTAGGGACCTGGTGGGATCCAGGGGAAAGCCCGATGGGGGGGTTCAGGGAGGCGGAAAGCCCTGAAGCACCTGAGGTTTTAGGGTTTAAAGAATGAAAACGAATTCCTTGCGTATTCTTTCCGACACTTTTTGATCCGCACTTGCATGAAAAAAATCAAAAAGGTACCATGTTCCTCTTATTTTTCTTCTTCTTTTCTCCCCTTTCTTTTCCCTCTTTTTTATTCTGTACCTTCCTCTTTCTTCTTCCTCATTTTTCTATGAGAACTTTGAGGGAGGCTTTAGCCTCCAAAAGTTCACAATTACAATGGAATGTTCGGCGCCCTCTATGGTCCCAAGTGCTGCCTACTAGTCAGCCGGTTAGGAAGCAGTACCTGTTGAAGGTACGTACCCATGGAGGTAGATGCAGGGGTACTTACTACTGGTGGCTGTAATGGTACCTGTTAGCCACCTAGCAGTGCAGCTGTAAGTACACTATGGAGGGTACGCTAAGTAGTAAAAATAAAAGCATACAACAAGTGGCTTGTGTACTTATCAAGTACTAGTTGTAGTATGCATCAATCATCCATCAAGGGGGGTGACCCTTGGAGTAGAGCTAAGAGTACACATGGAGTAGCCTAAGCTCTGGGTTACACGTGAGAAGGAATCGATGTGTTATTCTTAAAGATAATGTATGATACATTTATGTCTTGTACGATATGTTTATGCTGAATAAACTGGAAACTGAAACTTGATGCGGCTATGCAATGAAATCAAAGGGTAATGGGACCAATATGCTGCTACCAACTCGCTCCACAGATGGTAGTAAGCTTAAAATTAGAAGCTCAGCCTCCCTTTTAATTCCTTGACGTGTTTATATTGAGAGCTCGGAGACGGACGGGGTCAAACTTCAGCGTTCATGCCACACTACATCTAAGCTTTGCACCCGGTGGTAGTTAGTATGGAACCTTCATATCAATGTCAGGGTAGTAGTGGTCTCAAATTGTGGTGTCACTTTCAATACTGGCCAATTTAAGGTGAAACAGGGTCAAACTTTTAATATGTTCAATCATGTTGAAAAGTATGCCCATATTGTTCGTCTAGTCAGTAGGATTACAAAAAGTATAGTATGTACACCCTATGACCTTGCTTTTGGAGGTATAGGGGACATGGCTAAAATGTAAAAAGAGTAAAAAAAAATTTTGTTTTTTTTAAAAAAATTCCATTTGTAGAGCGAAACAAATGACAAATGGTCACTGCCATTTACATTTTTGTAGACTCCATTTCATCCAGCTCGCGTTATTGAAGCACCCTTAATTAAGCCAATTGCCGAAACGAGGCCGTGTGAGAAATTGGACGCGATAGGAAAAGATCATAACTCATCCATAGCTGGTCTGAAATGGTCACGATTGAACACTTCTTAGGCTTGAGTAGAACATTTACTAGTAAAAGCAATGCTTAATGTTACCGAGATGTTAGAGGTACAAATGAAGTTAGCATGACATTGGTAACTCATGGAACTTGGTAAGCGTAATAAAACGTATTCAGGTTAAAGACTTGTATCGATTTTTGCAATTTTTAGTTCAGTGTATCAGGGTTACTGCTCAAAAAAAACATCAGGTACCCAGGAGCCATAATACCCGAAATATGACCACCCATACATTTATATATAACCTGATCTGACACCCTACTTTTATATATATATATGTAGGATCCAGGCGGTGAGAGATCATTCGAGTGAATGGTTACAGCATAGATCAGGCTACATCACGCGTGAAGTGTAGCTGCCCATGAAACTGCACAGACTCTCATGCTAAGGGTTAAAATTAAGTCACAGACCCCGATTTCGCCCTTCACAGATGCCAATTGGTGGAACTTGTGGAAAATATATTATTAAGCATGGGAATACTCGCCAATGCTTATATGGAAAGAACAAAAATGAGGGTTGCCACAGGTCAGGGGGAGTCAGGAGTTAGGATCGGGGGGGGGGGTGGGGGGGGACCTGTACCACATAGCCAGGTGAACACCCGTGTACAATGGTTCTGGCGGTTGACCTCTATAGACCACAAAACAGCTGAAATGAGATCCTAGTCAAGATCTGAACTTTTCAAATGGATACCAGATTTGGAGACCAGACAATTCAAATGGGCCTCTATTGCAAGACCCAGTTGCAGGCAATATTACATTTGAAGTTAGCATGGGATTGTGCGCTTCCATTGGAGCTATTTTATGGACGTTGTGCTGGTTGTGACGCATGATATCAACACAAAATCACATTCTAACAAGTCTGTTGAATTTTATACTCTCATTGAGGACTGAAAAGTCCCATTGGATTGCCTCTGTGGACAGACAGAGAAATCTTTTTTCTCTTCTTGATTGAATTTGATACCCTTACCCTATATTGCAAATTTCGAGGAGCCGTTCCCAGGTTCACATTTTTGTTACTTGGTGACACAACAGAATATAACCCAGTTACTCCCAGGTGTAGGATACAGGTAATGTTTTTTAAATGTGTTCATGACAAGGAATGAAGAACGTTGGGACAAGGTGCAAAAAATATCATTAAAATTGTCTCGAAAATGCCCTTAACCCCAGAGTTTGGGCACCCCTGAAAGTGGGCTATACAGTGGTGGGCCAGGAACATTTTATTGACTAACGATGTTTGAACCTGAGAGCGGAGCGAGCGTAGTGATAACGGGTGGGTCCAGGGGCCCTGCCTTAGGGCCCTGGGTGGGATACAGGGGGAAGGAGGGCAACGCCCCGATGGGGGTTCAGGGAGCGGAGCCCCTGGAAGCTCCTGAGGTTTGGGGGTTCACGACCTGAAAAACGCTTCCTTGAGTTACTTCTTCCGAAAATTTGATCCGCATTTGCATGAAAAAAATCAAAGAAATTGTACATGTTCCGTCTTATTTTTCTTCTTTCTTTTTATCCTTCTCTTTACTCTTTTTTGCTTTCCCTTCCTTTCTTTTGTGCGTCTCATTCTTTCGCTTGAGAACTTGAGGAGGCTTTAGCCTCCAAAAGTTCAACAATTACCTTGAATTTTACGAGCCCCACCTCGTCTCATGTGAAGGCGGGTGGCTGTGACCCTGTTAAGAGTGGGCCTTTGATGAATAGCCTGGAAGTGGGCGCGAAAGGTAAGGGATA
The DNA here is from genome assembly GCA_023653785.1 of Ophioderma brevispina. Classification (NCBI taxonomy): domain Eukaryota; kingdom Metazoa; phylum Echinodermata; class Ophiuroidea; order Amphilepidida; family Ophiodermatidae; genus Ophioderma; species Ophioderma brevispina. The sequence continues at coordinate 6,127 of JAMKCH010082311.1, read as the reverse complement.
GCAAATAGTCCTGGTGTCAACTTGCCACTTCTTTAATCAAATTAACGTTATTGCAAAAGTAACCAAATGTATTTGATGACTATCTGCAGAAATAGACAACTTCATAAATACAGGGTCAGGCAATATTCTGGGGAAGACAAAGTTAGTAAACATCCTTCATTCCAGAGTGGATTGGGATTGGGGAGGGGGCAAAGGAAAGGGCAAGGGTAGGGTCCCTGGGGAAAAGTAAGTTAAAACTGTCTTGTAAAGGTTCCTTGCCAGTTACAGGCCATTGCACATATTTTCAATTTCAACTTGTTAGGGCAGAGATGGATCAAGTTAATACTGGTATGCTTTTCTACGGTTAAGACAAGGGGGCTTATGTGGGATAGGAAGGTCAAAGGTCATTCATGGGGTAACTTGGGTATGGCTCTAGTATACACCTTTTGCTTGAAACTCTGCACTATGTAGCTTTTAGTGTAAAATGGATTCAAGTTCATTTTTGGTATGCTGCATGAGACGAGGGGGTTTTGTGGGTAACATGAGAGTCCAACGGTCATGAAGGACACTTAGAGTCATTTTATAGCTCTAGTATACACCTTTGTTGGCACTTTTCCAATTACTGTAGCTTGTTAGTGCAGTGATGGATCGGTTCATATGGCTTACACTTATGGGACAAGGGGCCTTATTTGGGATGACAGATCAGGTCATCAGGGGTTCACTCTTATGAAATCACTCCATATGGACACAAATCTTTGGATGCCCCAAAATCTTTCTATTGGGCATTTAATGTTGCCATTTGGCTTTTATCAGGACTGAAAACCAGCCGGCTGCTGCTGCTAAGGTAAGGGCACATTTCACGAAAAAGGAGCGTAAAGTATTTGCCACCTTGAACCAGGCATATTGAAGCTTGGATGTGGCATTGGTCCTGGTGCAGATGGCCAGTCTGGATAGTTGTACACAAGATAACAGCCGATTCCATGGCGACTGAACAGCTTGGATTTCAGGTAGGCTAACTATGTAGATAATGTACAAACATTTAACTGTTATGAATACACAAGTCAAAATATGATCAGGAGGCAAAGTATGGATGGTCTATTTCATAAGCTAGGTGGCTCAGGATGAGGAACAACATTTTAGGTCATCCAGTTTTGATCATGGGCTATACGTTGAAGCTTCATTGCGTGGATCACAGCAGGCTGTATGTGTATCGTTAAAACCTTCAGTGGCAATTTGTGTGGGCTCCGGCTATAGCTGGGAGACCAACTTGATTTTCATCGTCTTGCTGTTTGATGCAGTACGGTACGGAGGTATGATGTTCTCATCACTAAAAGATAAACCTTCAATCTTCAACCAGATCGCACGGTGTATTTACAGAAACTCAGCATGTGTGTAGTAGTGACACATGTATGCTAAATGTCATCTGCAATCACCAAATGGAATATTAAGTACCTGCATTTGCATAATTTGTTGGGATGGCTAATAACAAAAAAGTGACTAAATTGTGTAAATGAAGTTTGATTTACATTCCACAGTCAGATGATCATTACATATAAACAAAAATACAATTGTATTCAAATAATTATAATTGTTACCAAAATGATGGACCACATTTTAAGCAGTTAGTTTACAATAGTTTTACAATATAAATTGATAATATGTAAAATGTAATTATTACAAAATATTGTCAAAGGACTGCGTTACTATTTGTATTGGGAATTTTTGTGAAAAAAAATTTTTGGTTTTTATAGTACTGCATTACGGTAGGGTTATCTAAATAAAATTGGAATATAGGCTACACTTCGTTACGTGGGGGATATTGCGTAAGATGGCAGATGGTAGCATTATGACAAAAAATCCCACTTTAAAAACGTACTAAAAATTTCTGAGTGCGAAGAGCCTGTGCGTACTATGATCTTAATACGTCCTAACCACAATGTCATTCGATATCAAACGTAATTAACAAAAACGGCCAAAATGAATGGAAACAAACAAAAAATTGCTACGAATTAGAAAGCGGATATGGGATCACATTATTGATACAATTTTTTATGTTAAGTATGACCACAGTGCTGCCGAATGTCAGCAGGAACTAAGACCTTTTCATCTTTTTGTTGTGAAAACAAATTGATATTTCAATTTCCTCTCAGATTGGAGATCAACTGATTGACGTTCAAATGGTGAAAGCTTCCTTGACATCACCCATTCTGAAGCAGTGGTCGTTCTTGAAATCCAGCACGCAATCTGCCATCATGCTCAGATCTAAAGGAGGTGTGTTGACTTTAATTGTACTTTGAGAATGCTAATTTGTGTGGAGTAAGAGTTTACTGTTTCGAACATCTTCCACAAACTGTACAAAGAACACCTGTTAAAAATCCACTCCCGCTCTGAAATACCAAAAAAGGTAAAATCCGCCATAAGCCTGGTTTCTTAAGGATCCATGAAGAGATTAGGACCTAATGGAATTTGATCACTTAGATTTCCTGATGGAGATTTTTAAAAGGTTGACGAGGTACGATTTCATTATTCATTAATTACTGTCATTTAATTATTTATTTCGAAAGGCATATTGAATACACTAGTCAACACTATAAATTATTCACATAAAACAAAGTTTTCCACAGTGCCTTATTATGACAAGGGGGTTGGTGTGCGTATTTATTCTTAAAAGTTTTAAAATCAGTTCAAGCATTCTTGCACCAAATATGGACAAGACGGGACAAAAATCTGGAGGAATTCATTATCTTGATATACTGTGACACCATCCAATAACTTGCTTAAAAATGAATAGGAAGGGATGCTTCAATAATTGAGCAATGAAAAATTGTTTTGATATCAAGTTTTCAGAAAAACATTTTTTTTCACAAAATAATGAACATAGTTGCCAAACAGTGGCAATCTGATGCGTGTGAACAGGAAAGCTAAGAAGCAAATTCCCCTTTTTTGGGCCTTAATGGGTATTCCGTGACCGGTGACCAATGTGACCTTCTTTCTGATACGCTTATTACTTGGGAAACCTTTCTTAGAAAACCACATGTTGACCATAGTGATCTTAAACTGTAGGCTAGATCGTAATGTATCTAACATAGAAAAGTAACAAGTATGGGAAATAAATTTTAACCCCCTGTGAGGTCTACTTTTTTTACAGTTATGGATTGGTTCATTGATGATATTAGCATGATATACCTGCTGACGGGACCATCAAAATAGACATTATTTATCATTACAAAACCTTTCTGTTTTTCTTAGCAAAGAATCTGATTGGCTAACTAGGTGCAGTTAATCCCAAAATAAACCAATCACACCTTGGGACGAACTTAGGACTCGGGGGTCTTAAAAAAAAAACAAAAAACATTTCTCTTTGTTTCTTTCTATTTGTCCTAGTATGGGTAACAAAGCACCCACAAAGAATATGTGGGCAGTTCATCCTCAGGTAAGTAAAGTTGAACTGCATTTTATTTTGAAAAAAAAAGACTGGAAGTAGGCCTATAGTTGGTAGCAGGGTTCAGAAACTTCCGGAAGAAACCGATTTTCCGGAAAAGAAGGAAGAACTGGAAAAAAAGAGGGTTCTTCAGTTTTTTCATGGAAAAGAAAAAATTGGAAGAAAAAGAATGTATTTGAACGACAAACTAAATTCATACTATATTCATCTGCTGTGCACTCAAAATAAGCAAGAAAAACAATTGTTGATGCCCTTTCACATCCAAAAAATTTTGGGTTGGTAGGTCGCTTGATTTTTTTTTTTTTTGAAGGAAGAAGAATATTTCTAGTATGCAAGCCTGCGTTTTTGTACATGTATAGGCTATGTCTGTACTGTAGCTTAATCGTGAATGGCACGCCATGTTTCATTCTCTGCAAACATTGTGCCATGGGCCAATAGTACAGAGTTCACTATGGACACTGCAGAATACACAAACAGACCCTGAAAATGTCTGCGAATGTAATAGAAATATAAGTTCCCAAAACACAGTCAACATACAAAGACAGAGGACACGCCGCCCCCACCATTTGTGGTTGTTTAACACTCGTAATTATTCGACCAGTTTCCACCACACGAAGTATTATGTCAGTGACAGGAACGTAAACCCGCAATACCAAACCCTTCTAATATTCTCTCTTGTAACTAAACAGATTCTATTTTATATTTTTGTTAAAATCAAATTTGATTTAATTCTTTTTCGATGGAGATGTATATTGTCATAATTTTTACCTGTTGTTTTCAGGATATGTGCGACGCAACCCGGTCCATTGAAAACCGTTGGCTGATTATATAGCTAGAGCAATGTGGCGATGCTAAGTCAGGGACAGGAAGTAGCCGAACAATGCAGTATGTCACTGTTGTCAAGCACCGCGCGCGGCTGTGAGTATTGGTTTGAAGTTAATATGGGCGGGGAATTGTTTCAAGAAAAAACATTTTTTTTTCACAACTAATGAAAATTTGCCACAGTGGCAAATCTGATGCGGCTGACACAGGAAACTAAGAATCAAAAATTCCATTGGCCTTAAGGGGGATTTCCGTACGGTGCCAAAATGTTGTGACCTTCTTGGATCACTTATTACTTTGGAAACCTTTCTTAGAATAAACCACTGTTTGACATACTGATCTTAAATGATAGGCCTATATCGTAATGTACTAACATAGGAACAGTAACAATTATGGAAATAATTTTAACCCCCTGAGGTCTACTTCTTTTCTTTACAGTTATCTTGATTGGTCTTACTGATATAGCATGATATACCCTTGCTGAGTGACCACATAAAAATAGACATTAATTTTTCATTACACACCTTTCTGTTTTCTTACCATGATCTGATTGGCCTAAATAGGTCCAGTAATCCAAAATATAACCAATCAAACCGGCCGATAGACATCGGGGGGGTTAAAAAACAAACACAAAACATTTCTCTTTGGTTTTTTCTATTTCCTAGTATGGTAAACAAAGCACCACAAAGCAATACTGTGGGCAGGTCATCTACAGGGTAAGTAGAGTATACTTCATTTTATTTTGAAAAAAAGATGAAGTAGGCTTTAGTTTGTTAGCAGGGTTCAGGAAACTTCCGGAAGAAACCTATTTTCCGGAAGAAAGAATGAAAAAGAAAAAGAATGAAAAAAACTAAAAAATTAAAAAAAAAAAAAAGAAAAATTTTTGAAAAAAGGGTTTCTTCCAGTTTTTTCGGAAGAGAAAATGGAAGAAAAGAAAGAAAAGGAAATGTATTTTGAACGACAAACTAAATATACTATTTCATTGCTTTGCACTTCAAATAAGGCCAAGAAAAACAAATTGTTTGATTGCCCTTCACCTCCAAAAATTTTGGGTTGGTATAGGTCGCGCTTTTTTTTTTTTTTTAAGGAAGGAGAAGAATATTTCTAGTATGCAAGGCCTGGTTTTTGTACATGATAGGCATGTCTTTCTGTTAGCTTTTAAATCGTGAATGGCACGAATTGTTTCAGTCGCTGCAACATTGTGCCATGTGCCAATACGTACAGATTTCATTTGGACACTGCAGAATCAAAAAACAGACCCTTAAATGTCTGCGGAATGTCATAGCATATAAGTTTCCAAAAACAGCAAGTAGAGTAACATACACAACAGCGTACGCCGCCATGTTGTTGTTTAAAACTCTTACTCTACCGACCAGTTCACACGAATGTATTTCAGTGAATGAGTAAACCCCAAATACACAAACCTTCTTCATAGTCTCTATGTAACCTAAACAAGGATTCTATTCTATTTATTTTGTAAAATCAAATTTGCTTAATTTTTTAATTTTATGGTTTTTTTACTTTTTGGGTGTTTTTACAGTTTGTTTTTTCACTGATATGTGCACGAACCGTCCATTGAAACCGTTGGGCTTTTATAGCTAGAGCATCGGGCGATCGCCTACAGTCAGGGACAGAATATGTCCGACCAATTGCAAGTATGTCAATGTTTGTCAATCACCGCGGCGCGGACTGTGATTGGTTTGAATGTTGTGTAATATGGGGAGGGGCATGTTCCAACAAAATATGATTTTTTTTTTAAATGTCAAAACATGCACTATTTGAGTCGGGTTTTTCCGACGCAGGGACCACAATACTTCCAGTTATAACCACTTCTTCTTTCAATAAGTTTTAAAGTTCACAGATTATTCTTCACGGCGAACATAG
>JAMKCH010082310.1:0-20405 GCA_023653785.1 Ophioderma brevispina | reverse complement strand
TTTCAGAAAAATGTTGCATTCACTTTGTGTTCTTAAAATATGGTTGTCTTTGAAAGCAAAATACAGGAAAAACACCAGAATAATTAAACAAAATTCAACCGGGAAATTCAAAATGTAGAAATTGCGTGATGAAAGCAGTGGACATTCTATTGTATTGAATGACAATGGGCTGAGTGATACACGGCGAGTGACACTCTACACGTTAGAATTACGTTTATGTTTATTTGGTTTAAACAACGAGACTCAGATTATTTGACATACGTGAATATTAAGCTCGGTCTGGATCTGATTTTTGCACTGTTGGGGCAAAAACAAATTATTATTAGATATACTATCCTAAAATACGCTTGGTTGGAAGATTTTATTGTAAACAGAAACGAAATGGGTTTCATTTTGTTTGAAAAACATTTTTTAGAAAAATATGCAAAATAACTATTTACGAATATATATGAAATTATTATTTGCCCCATATGAGAAAAACCTTTGTTAGCAATGGAATTCTGAAAACCCGAGTTTTGTAAGCATGTTATTTTGATTTATGGCAATAATCTAAACTCCCGGTTAACTTTAATTTATTATGTAAATTTCATGTTAATGAGGCTGTAAATTTTTAAATATTTGTGTTAAAATTCTGTACAAAAATGATGGTGAGAAGCCTCAAATACTGGACCCTTAGACTGAGACCAAAAAATCAAACATGTTTACTCCAAAATTACCTTCGCTTAACAAAGCAACGTTTCGCATCATCTGCAGACCTATATGGACACAGCGAGCTCAATGGAGGACTTCGATGTTGTCAGCAGATATTGAGGCTGCTTCTACAAAGGGGTCGGTTTCACACAAGAGCACTTCCAAAACTGTCGATGTGGTCTCCGCATGGCAAAAAATGTCATGGAAAGTATTTAGTAAGAACACATTTGTTACACATTAAGGCTACCAAAGTACTTCTGACAGAGTCAACTCATCTTTTGGGTGGTGGCAATTGGCCATCATTGAAATTTGCCGTTAGAAGTGCAAACGCCGTAATAGGATGGTTGTTCTGCAATCAGTTTTTTTAAAAAAACCACAGAGCCAACACACCAAATCAAATAGGGTATGTTACTTTATGGAAAAAAAAAACATTTCAGTAGCACGGAGGAATCATGCACGTAAGTGACACTTCTAAAAGTAGTGGCCATTCGAGGTTTGCCAGCCATCATGGCCACTGAATTAATTATAATGGAAAGAAAACAATTTAACAACAGACCTTAATTGGTGTCCTCAGTTGCTGTGAATTCCTTCCTTGAAGGCTTTATCAAGATTAAGGAAAACATTCATTTCTGATAATCAAAGGATAAGCTAAAGTGACAAATTAGCCGCCAATTTGGATTTTCGCCGCCATTTTGGATTCCAGGTCTTATTTGCTTGTATCTTAAGGTGATGTGAATCTATCTTAATGCAATTGTTTCAATACAACCTTAGGGAATCATAAAGATCAAGAAAAACATTCATTCTTGTTAATCAAATGATATGCTTCAAATTGGTGCCATTTTTGATTTTCTGCCAGTTTGGATCAATTTGCCTAGTAAACCAGGAATTACCCAGTGGAGTGTCAATCAGGGTCTTTCTGTTCTAAAATGGCACGAAAACACAATCAAATTGTGTAATTGGATCATATAAAAAACATAGAAGCATGTAAAAAACATGACATTTTAACAGTGGACGGCAATTTGAATTTGGCGGCCATCTTGGAAGGATGAAATTGGCCCTAGATCCAGGATTTATTCAGCATATCAAGAGCTACATATGTGCCAAAATGTGGTACTTGTCACCCAAATGCCACAATGGTTGATTATCTTGCCCCATTTGCAGGACTGAAAATCACAGACAGCCAAAGTAGTAAGTACATAAAATGATCAAAATTGGGCTATTTTAAACACATTTCATTTATTTTGATTTACTAAGGAAAAAGTGCATATTTTTTAAAAAAATTGTACAAAAACTAAACATATAAAAGGAACATTTATGGTATATTCATTTTCAGGAAAATGTGCATTCACTTTGTGTTCTTAAAATATGGTCGTCTTTGAAATCAAAATACAGTAAGAACAATCAGAATAATTAAAACAAAATTCAACAGGGAATTCACACTGTAAAATATGATGATGAAAGCAGTTGGACATTCTATTGTATTGATTGACAATGGGCGAGTGATCCGGGGAGTGGACACTCTACACGTTAGAATACGTTTAAAATGTTTACTTTGGGTAAAACAAAGAGACTCAGATTATTTGACAAAACGTGAATATTAAGCCCGTCCTGGATCTGATTTTGCACGTTGGTGCAAAACACATTAATTATTAGATATACTATCCTAAAATTACGCTAGGTGGAAGATTTTATTGTTTTTAAACAGAAACGAAAAATGGGTCATTTGTTGTGAAAACCCATTTTTTTTACAGATAAAAATCTGCCAAATATAACATTTGACGAATGCTATATGAAATTATTATTGCAAATACTGAGAACACACTTAGTTAGCTAACGGATTCTGGGAAAAACCGAGTTCTGTAAGCATTTTTATTTGGATTATGGGAAAATTAAATATAACTCGCGGGGTAAAACTTTAATTTATTATGTAAATTTCATGTTAATGAGGCGGTAAACTTTTAAATATGGTGTAAAATCTGGTCAAACATATGGTGGAAGCCTCAGATTACTGGACCTTAATTGAGACTTAAAAAATCAAAATTTTATGTTTTTTACAGTAATTTTCGCGTGTTCGCAAATTTTTCGCTATCATCTGCAGCCCTATAAACACCCGACAACTGGGAATTAAATTTATGCTAATGCTAGGAAAGGCCTATTTGGAAACCAAATGTATGAAAAAAGTGTTGACTTTTATTGAAACTCTTTGACTTTTCTGCGCGCTGAAGACCTAAGACGTCTTTTTCCGTTTGGATTTGAGAATAAGTAATTGGCCCTAGTTCAATTACGCTTTACAGAAATGCCGATACCGGCTCTCCTGGTGAGGCGGGACATCCTAAACGAATATCATGCCTGTTTGTGGATAACTGCCGAGTTTGATTTTACCATCCTGTATGTCACAGGAAAAGCTATGGCCCCCCTCTTTGTCCATATTCCACCCAATGCTCCGCCTCACTCACTGAAGTCCATCACCTGTCCTACTCCGCCCCTCCATCTTTCCCCTTTTTTCTCCTCTTTTGTGATCGTTGCTTGAGTATTGTCCTCCCTTCTTCTCCTACTTTCACAGCATAGTGTTGGCGCGTATTATGGTGGTAGTGGTTGTCTTTAAGTCACTCCGGACGAAAGATCCCTGCCGCCGTCCAGTGGAAGGCATAACCAACGGCTTGTCAGATTTTTTCTCTGTCCCATCGTTCCCAACTCTCATTTCCGCGTATTGTATTCTCTTCCCCTTCCCGTCCCTTTTCTTTCTTGTTATCTTTCATTTTCCCACCGCCACGGCAGATTTTCAATGTGCGATACCGTCTAAAGCCAGTGCTACATTCTCTTTTTGAAAGACTGAACAAATCCCTTTCTTAAGGCGGCACTCTTCCCCTCTCCAGCTTCACCCCAATCCAGTCCGCGCAGGTATCGTTGCCCATAATGCATAAAACTCACACCGAACACACCCAGCTGTTCTTGTTGGACCTTTTCCTCGCCTACCTTCTCCCCCTCTCTCTGCCTCTTTCTTCTCCTCTTATGGTGCTCTTACCTTCCCTCCCCGTCACTTCTCTCAGGCCAGCCATTTTGATTTGCCCAACCAATCGCCCACTAAGCCCTTTTTAGCCCTTTCTTCCCCTCGTTATCTACCCCTCATGATTTTATTCCTTCTTTCTAGTTTTCATGTTCCCACCCTCTTGATGTAGTCCCTTCCCTTCATCTCACTTCTTCCTCTTATCTTCCACTCCCCTTTGTTTTCAAATGTAGTTCCCCCTATGGCTCCTCAACTACTGGTCACATTTCCTATTCCCTCTTCTGGCTCTCAGCCCCTGGCTATCCTTTCTGTTCCATATCGCTTGTTCTCCTCTTGAATTCCAAAGCCTGTCTTACTTTTCTAGTCACTCCTTTCCACTCTCCTCTCTACTCCCTCCCCCTTCCCGCTCTCCCTTCCCCTATTCTCCCTCGCTTTCGCGTACCCCTCTTCGCTTTCTCATCCGCGTGCGACCTATCAACAGTAAGCACCACTCGGCGGGAGTGTTGACTCTTATCCGGGCCTTCACCTCACATTTCGTAAAAACAGTTCCTGCGTGTCAAGCATACCAATATGGTCAAACGGGAGTTGAATTGACCTAGCTGTCTGTATTTATGTGTCATACTTGTTACGAAAAAGAAAGAGTACCTCTAAAAAAACACGCCACACTATACTCACATCTTATCCATCTGTATAAGGACTAAAAGCCCACTTAGAGGGACTAGCCACCGTGCCCATAGAGTTCTGGGAGAATAGTATGCATTTGTGGGAAAAAAAAAATCCGGTTCTATAGGACTTCAATAATAAATTTTGAAAGGTTTTATTTCATTTTGAGAAGCAGTAAGTGTACGGAGGGTGTGCCTACACAGGGCAAGATTATTGATAGTACAATGCACAAGTTACATGTGGTTCGAACAGGTTTCATCGTTCAATTTAAACACTGTTACACCGCCATGAACGCAACAGCAAGGTCCTTGCGGTCTTAGAGTTTTGAAGCCAACCCTTATACACAAGTTAAGCACCTTTAAATTATACAGTTATTGAAAAAAAGTTCTATTCAACTTCACAACTTTGAAATGAGCATTTTAGGTGACTTCTTTGTTTAGTTGACTCTTTGTATGTAATACAAAATATTTTATATTCGAAATCTATGGATTAGCCTTTTTAAATGAATGCTTTTAAACAATATCTTCATGCACAATGCACTAATGCAAAAAGGGCCGATAGGGGAACTGGCCCAACTGGAAGAATTGAAAAAAAATGGGCAAAGTAAATCTACCACCAAAATTACAAAAGAATGCCTACAAACCTCGAGGTTCATTTACGATATTTAAAACTGCTAGCCTCAAAATAAGCCAACGGCCGATATTCAACACACAGCGAGATCTGTTACTATGCCCGTTCCAAGGGCTAGTCTTATGTCAGCGTGCCGTAGACCGACATATTGTGCTCATAGGCGTTCTTTCTTTCGTTCCTTCTTTCTTTCCAACGCCTCCTTAAAATGCTTTCTCCTAACCAACGCTGGGCGATTTAAACCAAACTTGTTCTGAAGACCAATGACCAAGCGTCTATATGGTGTACCAGATTGTGACACAGTTCATGGCGTGCTGAGTAAAGGGGAATTCTTTGAAATCTATAAATTCCTTCTTCTGCCATAAATCAATGCTATTGGTCACAAATTTCAGTCGAAGAACCATTAACCCAAGGCCTACATAGGGTGTACCAGATTGGGGGAAAGGCAAGGTAGGCCGATTAAAGGGAGCCTTCTTGAAAAACTATTAATTCCTTCTTCTAACCCAACATCAATTGCTATGTCACAAATTACAGTCAAAAACCATTAACCCAAGGCCTATATAGGGTGTACAAAGAATTGAGGGGAAGACAGGTGGAGCGATGAGGGGCATTCTTTGAAAATCTATAAAATCCATTTTTGCTCAAATTAATTGCATGAATCACCACAGTGGTCTGAAGAACCATGACCTAAGACCCAAAGGGTTTGTAAAACACATTGGGGTCAAGGTATGTAGGCCGATTTAAAGGGCATTCTTCATCAAATCTATTATAAATTGCTGCTTGGTCTCCAAATTTTAAATGCATTTGATCACGTAATTAGAAGCAACCTTGGGACTCAAGGACCATAAGAGAGTGTAAACGGAGTAGGTGGAAAGACAATGTTGGCGATTTAAAGGGGTATTCTTTGAAAATTCAGAAAATTCCTTCAGTCTCAAATTAGTGCCTGTGAACACCATGTGGTCAGAAAAACCTTACCCATGACACAAGTCCTATATGGGGTGTAACAAAAAGATTATCAAATTAAATATACATGATTAAAGGGGCATTCTTTGAAAATCTGTAAATTACATATCTGCCTTACTTACTCAAAATAAACTTCTGTTCAAATTAACGGTTCATAGAAACATTGCATGATGACATAGTGTTCTGCGAAATGAAGCCAACATTTAGCCCTAGTTCTGCTGAGGACACGGTTTATGTTACTATGCCCCGTGAAACGGGGACATGTATTCGCTATGCTGTTTAGTCTTTATATCATGCGGTGCAGCCGCATGATATACTGTCTTCTCCGATTTCTTTCTTCTTTGTTTTTCTTCTTTCTTCTTTGTAATGCTTCAAATTGCTACTAGTGCCAAAACGGCTTAGCATATATGACCAAAAGGGTCCAAAAGAACCAATGACCCAAGTACATCAGGGGTTCTTGGAAATATTGACCTTTGGACCTCTCGTAGGGGTCAACATAGAGGTCAAAACTAAAAATCTTTTGAGGCCTATTTCTTCTAACCGATTAGGTGCGCCACGTACGAAAATTCCGCATGAGCATCGTCTTTGGTCAGTGTATACAGCTGGTACACAGAATTATATCGGAACTCATTAACATTCAAAATGGCGGCATTATCTAATTAATATGCAAAATTGCTATCTCTCAAAATCGATACAACCTGGACGTAGGTGATGTCTGCGCAAAAGTGGGATAATGTCGAGACGAATCACACGACAGAATATTGCCATAGGGTTCACGTGCAAGATATGCAAATGAGTAATTAGATGTAAAAACGCTATAACTCATAACCAAAGTAGATATTGAGGTCACATTTGTTCACAAGAACCCACGGGAAAAAGGCTCTATTACTTATGTGCACATTTGGGGATCAAAAGGTCATGGGGTCATTAGGGGTCAAATATAAAAGAAGCTAATTGACTAAATAGCTATGTTCTCTTGTAGGCATCAATGAAAAGAAAAGAGTTCCACGGTGACCTCGCTCTGTGAGCCATCGTTAGGGGTCAAGGTCAAAATACAACAAAATCAAAGTTGCTTATATTGCTAGAATACCTTTGTCATCATTTTGGCTCAAGTACTCACTCAACGACAAATGGAATAAAGTCTACATGGTAATTGTGGACCAACTACCCATCTGGGAAAACTTGAATATTGATGATACCACTGTTCATGAAAGTCTGTCTACTTACACATCCACCTGAGGGCATCTATACTGGAGTCGTCTAGTTTTTTTATGTTACTTAGATTAAAGGTGCGTTGGTTCCGATCGTCTTTGGGACCCCCCTGATTTTTAAACGGAGTATCGATGTTGAATCAGATGAAAGGCCTTACTTTTCTCATTGGCGTAATGAAATTGGCCCTACAAATCCATTTCATTCCCAGAATAAACCGCCGTTTATGGTTAACCACTTTATTGCAAACGGTATTGAAGCGGCGTTGCAACATGCATTATTGCGGTCTCCCACACAAACCGCAAGTTTATTTCCCACGGTACTTGATGGGGTGTATGTTGCAAGTGCCAGGCTCTCATATAAGTAGAGAACACCAATACACTAAATCGGAACAACCACTAATTATAATATTTAGATGCTAATTGTAAGTGAAATAAATCATAAATCATTGCTCACTCTTTGGGGCTGTAAAAAATAGATTGGGGTGGAAAGGTAACATGGACGCGTTTTGCAAGTAGTCAACGCATGATTACCAGTGCCTTTCTAAAGCAACAACGATGCCGAGTCTCCTTTCCTTCTCCTTCTTCAGACCATCGCTTTTTCGCCGTCTTCTGCCGCCTTCTGCCAAACGGCGGGCGATAGTGACCAAAAATCGGTTCAGAAGAACCACTGACCCAAGCTAATAGAGGTGTACATAGTGTGGACCTTTGACCTCTGTAGGGCAATAGAGGTCAAAAACTAAAAAATCTTTGGAAGCCTACTAGTCTACAGATAAGGTGCGCTACTGCTGAAACTTCTGCATGAGCATCGTCTTTGGTCAGTTTATATAGCTTGTACAAGAATTAATATCGTAAGTCATTAACATTCAAAAATGGACGGCATTATTAATTAAATATGCACAAAAAAAATGCTATATATAAAATCGATAAACACTTGGTAGGGGAAGTATGTGCAAAAGTTGCGGATAATGCGAGACGAATCATGTGAAAGAATATTGGCCCAGGGGTCACGTGTAAGAGATGCAAATGAGCTAATTAATCATGCCCAAACGCTATAACTCATCAACCAAGTAGATAGTTATGTAAAATGTGTTCCAAGAACCACTGGAAAAGCTTATTTCTTACTGTGCACAATATGGGGTCAAAGGTCAAAAATGGGGTCATCAGGGTTCAAATATAAAAGAAGCTAAGTGACCTAAATAGCTATGTCATCTTGTAGGCATCAAGGAACACAAAAAAAAACAAAGTGAAAACAAGTGTCCACAGTAACCCCGCTCAAAGAGCCATCGGTAGGGTCAAAGGTCAATATGACTTCATTTATACTAACGGGCATAGTCTCCTGTAGTTGTCTAGTTTAGGTATATCATGCGGGCTCAGCCGCATATATATTGCTTCTCTCGATTTCTTTATTTATTTCTTTCTTTCTTCTTTCTTTCTTTGTCCCTTGCTTCAAAATGCTACTAGTGCCAAACGGCCGGGCAGATATTGACAAATTGGTCAGAAGAACCACTGGACAAAGTACATCCGGGGTGTAAAATATTTTGACCTTGGGACCTGCTCGTAGGGTCAATAGAGGTCAAAAAACTAAAATCTTTTGAGGCCTACTTCTTTACAGATTAGGTGCGCTACGTACGGAAAATTCAGCAGGAGCATAGTATTGGTTCAGTGTAGACAGCTTTGTACACAGAATTAATAATCGGATCATTACATTCAAAATGGCGGCATATCTATATTAATAGGCAAAATTGCTATATCTCAAAATCGATACAACTGGATAGGTGAATGTTGTGCAAAAGTGCGGATATAGGTAGAGACGCGAATCATGTGACAAGGAATAATTGGCCATAGGTGGGTACGGGCAAGATATGCAAATGAGCTAATTAATATGCAAAAACGCTATCACTCATAACCAAAGTAGAATTTATTTCAAAATTTGTTCACAAGAACCACTGAGGCTCTTTACTTATGGCACATTTTGGGATCAAAAGGTCAATTGGGTTAATATAGGGGTCAATATAAAGAAGCTTATGACCTTTAACATAGCTATGTCAATCTTGTCGGCATCAATGAAAAGTGAAAAAGAGTCCACATTGACCTCCGCTCTGTGAGCCATCGTTACGGGGTCAAAGGTCAATCAAAATACCACAAACTCCCAACGTTTGCTTATAGTGCTAGAATACCTATGTCAACTTGTAGGGCTCAAGTTCCCACTCACCGACAGATGAAATAAAGTCCACATGGTAATGTGTGCCCATCTGGAAAAACTTGATTATTGATGAGACACTGTCATGCAGTCTTGTCTACTTCAACATTCACCTGCGGGCATAGTTCCTTGAGTCGTCCAGTGGTTTATATTATATTACTCATAGATCTAAGATTAAAGTGGATATGTAATGTATAAGTTAACTCGTCAAGTGAATGCAATAAACATAAATCATTGCTAACTTTTTGGGGCCTGTAACAATATATTGGGGGTCAAAGGTTCACTATGGACAGTGCAAGTAGTCACCGCATGATATACTCGTGCGTCTAAGCACAATCGATGCTTAGTTATATCCATGCGGTTGCAGCCGCATGTATAACTCGTCTGCTCCGATTCTTTCTTCTTCTTTCATTCTTTCTTTCTTGTCTTGCTTCAAATGCTACTAGTGCCAAAAACGGCTGGGCCGAGATTTACCCAAAATGGTCAGAAGAAAAAACACTGGCACAAGTCTACACCAGAGGGTATCTTAGTTTGACCTTTGACCTCTCGAGGGGGTCAATAGAGGTCAAAAACTAAAAATCATTTTGAGGCCTACTTCTTTACAGATTAGGTGCGCTACGTACGAAAATTTCCACATGAGCATGTCTTGGTCAGTGTATACAGGGTGTACACAGAGTTAATATCGGAAAATTTCATTAACAATTCAAAATGGCGGCCGGGCATTATCTAATTTAATATGCAAAAATTGCTATGATCTCAAAAAACGATACAAGATGGATAGGTAAGGTTGCGCAAAAAGTTGGGGCTGGATAATGCGAGACGCAGCGACGAATCACGTGACAGAATGGGCCATAGGGGTCCCGTGCAAGATATGCAAATGAGCTAATTAATATGCAAAACAACGCTATAACTCAGTAACAAAGTAGATATTATGTCAAATTTGTGTTCACAGGAACCACTGGAAAAGGCTTTTTACTTATGCGCACATTTTAGATCAAAAGGTCAAAAGGGCGAAGGGGGAAGAGATGCCACATTGGTGGTCAATATAAAAGAAAGCTTAACTTGACCTAAAAGCTAGGTCATCATTGTGGCATCAATGAAAAGTGAAAGAGTCACAGTGACCTCGCTATGTGAGCCATCGTAAGGGTGGCAAGGTCAAAATACACAAATATCGAAAGTGGCTTATATTGCTAGAATACTATGTCATATGGTAGGGCTCAAGTTCCCACTCAACGACAGATGTAATATAGTCTACATGGGTAATTGTGTGCCAAGCTGCCCACTGGGAAAACTTGATATTGATGATACCACTGTCATGGCACGTTTGTCTACTTCCATTCAAACCTGACGGGTATTATCCTGGAGTCGTCTAGTTATCTCTCCGTCTTCTTCTTCTCCGTCTCCATACCATCGGTTTTTTTTGGCCTTTCTGACCAAACGGCTGCGCCAGATATTGACCAAAATTGGCAGAAGAACCACTGACCCAGCTAAATCAGGGGTGTACATAGTTTGCCCTTTGACCTCTCGTGGGGTCAGTAGAGTCAAAAACTAAAAACTTTGGAGCCTACTTCTTATACAGATTAGGTGCGCTACATACGAAAATTCCGCATAAGCATCGTCTTTGGTCAGTGTATACAGCTTGTACAAGAATGAATATCGGAACTCATTCCACATTTCAAATGGCGGCTATTTATTAATTGCAAAAATTTGATTATATATCAAAATCGATACAACTGGTAGGAATGTCTGCGGCACAAGTCGCGGACTAAATGTCGAGACGAATCATGTGACAGGATATTGGCCATAGGGGGGTCACGTGTAAGATATGCAAATGAGCTAATTAATATGCAAAACGCTATAACTATTAACCAAAGTAGCTATTTATGTCAAATTTTGTTAACAAGGAACATTGGAGAAAGCTTATTACTTAGTGCACAATGCGGGTCAAAAGGTCAAAATGGGGTCATCTAGGGGTCAAATATAAAAGAGCTTAATTGACCCTAAATAGAATGCCATCTGTAGGCATCATGAAAGTGAAAAAGATGGGTCCACAGTGACCCCGCTCTGTGAGCCATCGTTCAGGGTCAAAGGTCAAAATACACAAAATATTAAACGTGATTATATTGCTTGAATACCTATGTCATCTTGTAGAGGCACAAGTTCCCACTCACGACAGGATTGACATGAAATAACGTATACATGGTCTTGTGCTGCCATCTGGGGAAAACCTTGATTATTGATGATACCGCTGTCATTGCAAGTCTTTGTCTACCTCACATCAACCTGAAGGGGCATAGTTGTCATGGAGTCGGGAGTTTAGCATCTGTGCTACTGCCGCCCAAATCATATGTGGTCCTATTTTAGGAATCCACTTACGAAAATTTTCCCTGTTGAAAGTATGCCAGAGGATTGACTTCAATTGCCCCCACCAAAAGAAGTCCGGCGGTGTTCAAGTCGGTGATCGCCATTTTGGTTTTTGACTAATTCTGCGATTGTGTGGATTTCGAAAACAAAGATGATTTTTTTCTTTGAATTTTTTTAGTCTTAAATTAATCGTTATCCAATCTATGTTTCATTATAAAAACATGTCAATGGCTTATCTTCACCTAATTTTCTTTGATGACTATTTTGTAAGCATGCACTAAAAACAATACTCTTCACGGCGCTTCTTGGATTTTCAGCCAAATGTTCATCCATTGCTATTTTGTTGCATTTTGAACCCCACGGGAATTTTTTTTAAAATTTTCAACCTAAGTAATTCTGGGACAAATATCTTTCCTATAATTAAAAGGTAAATGCTGTGTGGTAAACGCGCCCCTTGTTGGGAAACATTTTCAACTCATGGTTTAAGGCCATCACCGTGCTTCCAAATGAAATGTTGTAAACGAGCTGTCACACTTCTTGTTCGATGTGCAGGGAGCACCATCCTGCACCCATCCACATTAGATGCCTAAAATTGTTCGTTTTGCTGGTGCCGGAATTATCATAAATGGGACAACCATTGCAAGATGACTTGTGTTCGGGGGAAAAAAAAGAAAAGAGGCCAATAAAAACCACTACTTTCAACAGGCCAATCCGCACTGTATTTGTCTCGAGTCCTCCTATCAACAGGCAAAGTAAGAGGCAGTTGGCCGCGTGGGGCATACTGTCTGGCATTGTGGCGGGCTGATTGAGCCATTTAGCAAAGGACTTTTATTGTCGATGCACAGGTCTTCAAAACAACGAGGAGGTCTACCAGGAACCACAGCAAAGCTATGTCCGTCTTGCGTTGGTCGCTTTCAGACAGTATGCCTCCAATCATTTGGTATAGATGCCATTGCAAGTCAAGGCACGTGATCCGATTGAAAGTACCTTGAGGGATCCCAGTCATTACGTCGAGAGCTAATTCGAGCCATTCAGTTGTAATGACGCCTGCGGTTGAAGAGCATTTGCGACAGCTGGGGTTATATTTAAGCTGACATTTCAGTCCAATGGACGTCCCACGTGTCCTCTGTTTAGGTTGAGCTTTGTCCCCTATGGGCCGACTCGGGCATCTTGCATTTGGAAATTGCTGAACAAATGGTTTTGAAACACAGCTGCAAACACCTGTGGGCACGATTGGCCTCGCTTACACGTAGGCCATTCCCTAGGGTGCGTGCTGAGGGGCACGTTGAAGCTAAACATACCCTACATGTTTTACGGCTCTGACAATCTTGCCACAACCACTTCAACCTTTTTCAAATCCTTTATATTGTGTCCTAGTAACACTGAATTGGCGCAGTACATCTGCATCTGTCCCTGTAAGTGTCCATTGATGCGAAACAATGGGTTAACGAAAACAACATGGACTTAGTGTGGGTCGGGGTAGTCAATGAAAGTTCCCGGAGGATTTTGGTGCTAAAGTTGATTTCTTGCTGTTTTTCATCAATAGGGCACCAGACAAGTCAGAAATTGAGTGGGTGCCAATTTTCGGCCTGCTGCCCCCTTCTTCAGGGGGAGGAAATTTACTATCAGGAAAATCGAGTCCAAATTGTGTTTTAATGCTCCATCAACATGTTCGTATCATTATAAGGATTAGAAAAGTTATATAGGGCTAGGGTTCCGATCTTTAGTTAAAGCGCTATCGCCCCTATGGTTCAAGGTCATACTGGGGTACAAATTTACCAATGCTCCGATTTTGTGAAACTGGTTATAAGTTGTTTGTATTGTCTACAAACCAAAATATGTATTATTTACAGGTGTTGACATTTGGTTGGCTAATTACACAGCAAAATTGTCTCAAGGGTGTAAATGTGTCTATGGGGGACACAGAACTTTCCTGGTGTCGCAATGGTGATATCAAAAGATCAATTAAAATGCTTTCTGTTTCAGTATACAACAAGGAATCATTACCACCACTTTCAACAAACATCGGAGCATTTTACCCCCAGGGTGACCTTGAACCATTATGGGGGCTATTACCCGTTAACTAAAGGTTGGAACACTAGGCAAATTATATACTTTTTCTAAGCATTATGACGAGACGAACGCTTTAGTGTCATTAAAAACACCATTGACTTGATTTAAAATGTTTTTCCTGTACTAACATTTCCCCCCTTGAAGGAGGGGGCATCAGTAGGAAAATTATGCACCCCAATCATTTTCTGACAGTTAGGTCCTATTGAAACCCAAACGGCCACCAAAATCAATTTAGCATGAAAATGTACATAAAACTAAGGCATAGGTCAACATAACTCTGTTCTCAAATCCAAATGTAGAATATGCATGATCCACAAAATTGTAATGTTTAAACTCTGATACACATTCATCTACTTCCACTTTTTCTAAGTTGCATATAAATGCGATATGTGGGACCTGTACTTGTTAAAAATTAGAACCACCACACTCAAGTGGCAGTATTCAGTGTTCCTGTCCGTTCTGTTAAAATTTGTTAAATATTGATATAAGATAACAAGTACTGGCGTAATTCCTGTTACTAGGACAGCCTCAATGAGCTCCCTTCTGTTGATGAAACCATTTATTGATTTAACTGTTTCCTTGGCAAGGGATTAACGATCACACACCTCAATAGAAGAAGTTTAAGAAACAAAAGTTTGATTATGTTAATATACACTTCTCGTGTAGCGTCTTTTGTTGTTATCTCTTGTTTTCCCGTGCGTATCTACTTAGAATCGGCGTTGCGAGAAGGCTACCGGGGCGGTATTTTTAATAACAGCTCTAGAGCTTGTTATTTTAATAACCTGCACACTCGAAAGTCGGGGTCACAACTACAACACGGGCGGTCACGGTAATGGTTCTAGAAATACAATGTATGACAATATGATACGCGGCGGATCTGTATATATATGATGGCAAACTTAAAGGATACAAATTCTATGGTGTCAAATATGCACCTATGTATGTAGTAAAACATTGAGCGTATGCTCACCTGTAAATAAAACTTTAAAAATTGATTGCTTTTACATCAAACCTTTATAAATAAATGGACATGACACAATTTATTATTTTTACAAAACAACAGCAAATATATGATATAATTCAGATATTTGATTTTCATACTGTCATTTAAAATGTGTATGCAGAACTGAATCCGTTAGGGTAATTGCAAAAAATTACAAAAATTAAAAAATAACAAAACCTACTCCATGGAACATTAAGATTTGACCAAACACTGGGTTAATATATAAGGGAACACCCCAAAAAAAAAACGTACTAAGTCAGCTTCAACCCTTGGGATCAAGCTTGCCCAGAGGCTCCCCTATCCGACGCCGCATTCCATTTGAAATCAAATGAGGCTGCCACAAATGTCGAACATAACACAATACACATAAAGAAGTCGTAGCTATTAGAAATAACTTATAAACAGATGACGGTCACCAGATCAAGATTGGTTATTTGTTTCTTCCATTCTTTAACACCCCTAAGCAATTGCACTCAAATGGCTAAATAAAGTCGGTAAAAACACTGATAGCTCTTTGTAATTTCTGCACGAAATAATCAATATGTTCAGGATGAATAGGGGGGGGTTAATAGTCGTTATTCCGATAGGCTTGGTGCTCTATTTCATCAAATTTATCCAGGGATAAAACTTAAATACATGATATATTTGCTTCGTATTTATGCAAAGCACTATAAATTAACCGATTGGCAAGTATAGCTTTATATTAATAGCTTAGTCACTCGAAGGTTAAATGGCCAGCGAGCAATCCATACAACCCATTTGGAATTTAGGTAAAAGATCGTCAATCGAACGGTGACAGGGACAGTGTTTTTCAATATGTTAAATTTAACGTGAGGACAAATTAGTTCGTTATCAATCTAATTTTAGCATGTTTTAACCAAAAATATTGTTTTAAAAATGTTCTTTTTATATTATACTCTAAGTGTATGTATATAATTCAAGGTGCTATGTGGCGTTCGTAAAACTAAAAAAAGCTTTCGCAGTTGACTTGGTTAACATCGGTCTCGAGGCCTGCGGCTACCGCGCGACAACCCGATGTTAACCAAGTCAAGCGCTCAAGATGGTTATTTTCACGAACGCCGCTAGCTCATTGATGATCTAGTCATATTTCTTCACAGCAACAAAATTGATGTTCTTTCTCTGTTTAACAGAAAAACAGGCTTCCAGGAGATGATGGCAGTGAAATGAAAATTGAATGATTACCATTTTGTAGAATAGATAGAAAACATCAAAATCATGGGCTGTATAGCTTGTTATATTAAGGATGGTATTAATTTCATGAAATTAGGAATCTTATCATCAATGAGTTGAGCTTTATGATTGAAATTAATTTCCACAAACTAAACGAATATTATAGGCAATGTCTAGCGTGTGCCTGGATTGCTCAGCTGATATGCGACAAAATTGATTGTGTTTCAAAATTGTGCTTCTGTGCGTATGATGATAGTAGTATTGTAGGGGACTTTAATCTTGATATTTGTAAATCTTTCTTCTAAAAACGGTTTTATCTACTATGCTACCTTCACAGCTACTCAACTAATAATGTGACTATACCAGACATTATGAAAGACGTAAGACAAATGGGATCTTGCTTTCTTGTCTCTAGGCCAGAAACATTTATACCTTGGTGTTCATAGCCTGGTTCTCAGTGATCATTCTCTTAGATATCTTTTTCCGTAAATTAAATTCACAGATCAAGCTCCTACCGTTTACTAAAACTAATCATATAAGAATTTTCATGAAAGGGCCTTTGTTAATACTGTTAGAAGTTTTACTGGGATCAAGTTTCATACCTGTCTGATGTTGATATTGCTTGGATTATTTGGAAAGATTTTGTTTGGTAAGGCCTGGGATGCAAGGGCACCAGTAAGAGAAAACGTGTGTGAAGGGCTCGCAAACAACTGAATTAAAGGGATTAGCAGCGATTTGATAATCGGAACATCGAAAAAATCATCAAAAATCATCTTTGTTATTTTTGTTACTACAATATTCACCAATCTGGCAATCATATGCATTTGTTTAAAAAAAAAAAAAAAAGGCAGTACTTTTTATATGATTCTTTAATTTCGATACGTGCGTATCAAAATTACGATTTGAGATCAAAAAACCTTTCTTGGGACTATCCAAGATTAAGGTGTATTGTGCACCATGATCATACAGTTTGAACTCAAACACAAACATTATGATTTTGTTTATTCTGTGCTACTTTAAACCACAATCAGCTCTTTATTGTAGATTTTGACTCCATCGCTGTATGTCTATTGCGGGAGACGGTATTATTATGACACATTTCCTAAAAGACTTCCATTTTTTCAATTTGGTGGTTTTGTTTTACGTTAAAACAGTTATATGGAATTGACACACTTATCCCTGATTTAAAAGTTAACACAATGCATTTCCACATTTTTCGATTCTCTCGCAATATAGCTGCTAATCCCCTTAATAGCGAATTCTGAATGTTTTTGAAAACACCGTGAATTATGTTATTGCTAAAGATCATAAATCAATATGACTCCCCATGATGGGAATATGGTAAAATTTTATCGATAACAAAGCAAACAATATGCGTCACTTTCTTAAATAAAAGAGAGATTTATTCCGACTCTATTGCTAAAAATGTTAACACTCTAAAAAACTGTGGTCTACTATTAAAAAAATGCTTCCAAACAAAGCATCATTTCTAGACATTCTGGTAAGACGATGCTGGTTAACGTCTTTAAGCTAAAAGATATTGCTAATGTTTTTAATCATACATATTAAATTCTGTAGTTCTTTTCTTGAAGAATAGAGCAGGAGAGTTCGTAATGCCCAGACTACATCTAAGTTTGACACCTTGTTAGTATTAGTATGGGCCCTCTAATCAATAACAAGGTAGTTAGTGGCGTCACATTGTGGTGTAACTTTTTCTATAGGGGCCATTTTAAGTTTACCAAAAAAATCTAAAACAAATGAGTCATAGATGGTACAAACTAGACATTTTGGAATCCTATGACTGACGGAGAAATGGCATACATTTCAACATGATTGGAGTAATCTTCACGTTTTGACCCCTGTGTACTTGTAAACTAAATGGCCAACTATGAAAAAGTCGACACCACATTGACACCACTCTACTACCTTGCAGTGTGTAGAGGGTCAATGTACTACAACTACCAACAGGTGTCAAAGCTGGAGATGTAGTGGGACATGAACGATGGATGTTTGACACAAGCCTTGATCCTGCTTAGAAGGTGTAATGATGATATTGCAGACGGGATTTTCACCGACAAATAAATCTAAATCCCATGTGTTCATTTTCAGTTTTTGTTCATGTTTTCAGAGTGGTTATAAACAGATATGTGATGTGTCTAACAATAAGTTCCCATGGTTTTGATGTTTCAGTGTAAAAACTTATTAAAGCTGGCGGCTACTTAATACAATTTCCTGGATGTTATTGTAACATTTATATTAGTACATCAGTTTTTCCGACAGATGGAAAAAAGCCAAAGTACCCCTATTTTTAAGACTGGTGACAAAACGGATGTGGGGAACTATCGACCTATTCTGTTATGCCCTATTTCTAAAATAATGAAAGAGCTGTTCATAATCAATTGTATTCATACATTGTTTCTAATGGACTTCTTTCTGACAACCAATCTGCTTTCGTGCCAATCAATTCATTCTATGCTACTCTTTGCATGATGTACAGGATTTTATTTTGGAAGTAATATGGATGAGAGTGTGTGACTGGAAGCGATTTTTCTTTGATTTCTTAGGAAAAGCGTTGTTTGACTGTGTTAACCCATTCTCTTATAATGACCAACTTTTGCAAAATGGTTCTTAACTGGTCTAAACTTCAGTGGTTTCGATCCTATCGCAGCGACCCGAAAACTCAGGCAGTCAAAGTTCAAACGTAATTCCACTCTATTCGGACTTCAAACCACCCATTTAAATCAATATGGTATTCCTCAAGGCCTCATATACTAGTTCTCTTCTATGATTATTTTTGTCAATAGTCTTCCCAAATAGTGTTAACTGTAATATACCATGTATGCATGCTGTTGATACAACACTTCTTTGTAATTTAAGACAATCCGCATACTCTTTAATTGGAACTTCAGTCAAAATTAAAAAAAATTTCTGAATGGTTTGATGGAAAAACAACTCACTTTAAATTGCGAAGAAAACCAAGTTTATGATTTTTGGTACACATCATATCTCGAGTAAATTTTCGAATGTTACTCTGGACTGTAATAATGATACTATCGAAAGGGTCGAATAGTGTAAATATCTTGCGTATTTTGGATCTCTGATGTCATGGTCTGACCGTATCAATCATATGTCTACATGTATTTCCAAGCGGTGTGGGTTATTAGAGACTTAAATATTTATGTTCCAAAGGATACTCTGATTATGCTGCTAATCCATTGTCATGCATTTTGATTACGCAGCCCTGTCTGGTCAAAACTGCACTAATGACCTATGATTAGCACGTATAATTTTATAAGCTGACATCAAGAACTCCTGTAAAGATATGAGTGTACACTGCAGTGGACCAAACTTAATGAGAGGGTATATAATCAAACGTTAATGCTTATTGCAAATGTGTGAAAGGTCTTGCCCCGGTTTACCTTTCGTTCTCCCTTCCCTTTCATGCATTCAGTTCATTATAAGGTACCAGAAGTTCAAACCACCAACTCTTGTATGAACCATCTTGGAACTTTAATGCAGGTTAAACGTACTTTCCATACGAGAGCAACCAAAATATGGGAAACGTCTTCCTCGCAGATCTCCAGCTGTTGGGACTATAATACAATGAGGTCTTTCACAGCTTAAAGCATCACACATTTGTAAAGCCGACTTAAGATAATGCTGTATATTTTGCTCTGCTTTCTGATACCTTTGTATTATCATTATATTTAATTCACACTTATTCTATTAGTATATGATTTTTTGCCATTCAATGTTTTATATAGTACTTAGGTTTATACAAGTACATGTACATTCGGTAAATGGCAGGGCCCCTGAAACAAGTGATGTGTTCCTGAAGGTGCTACCCTGCCTAAAGAAAGCTTAAATAAAAAATAAAATAAATAAGTGAAACCTTATCTAAAATGTGGTTTTGTTTTTTTAAATATTAGTACACTAGAACGCAAGATCATTTTCAAAAGTGTGTTGTAAAGTTTTGTTCGGTTTTATTTTACTCCTGTCAATTTTGCCCATTTGTTCCCTATTTTTTTTCATTTTCGTTTGTATCCTTCATCCCAAAGCGGCCCTGAACAAAGCGGCCCGGGCGGCAAACACCGCCACACCATTTCCGGGCCCTAACTGAAGAATTGGGGCCCGATGGTCACAGCCGACCAGGAACTTCGAGTCGTAATGTTAAATTTTCCTACCAAACACGCGCCATCGCAGGAAAAAATAATCCCTCCATGATAAAAAAAAAAGCTTTCTACAAATATGTCCAAATACAATTTTTAAAACAATAAACTCACACGATCGCTAGATTTGTTATATGACTTTAACACTCAGCGTGCTGCTCTCGTCCAACACAATGAATCTTACCGTTTCGCAAAGTTGATCAGGTGTGCTAAAATCAGCGCGGCCTGCACTCTCGTCCGTGGG
>JAMKCH010082309.1:0-15669 GCA_023653785.1 Ophioderma brevispina | reverse complement strand
TATTAAACACTTGCGATTTGCAACGGCCCATTATGTTATTCAATAGGACTCATGGTGATCGCACATGACCGTGGTGGGGTGAACTGGGGTGTGGCGTGAACGCATCGTCATGCATGTCACAGCGCGCGCATTATGATTCGCGTGATCGTATGTACACCTGTGCTACGCATCCCCTGCTGGTACACCACTGGAAGAGAACGGTAAGAGAGGCCGACTGAGAAGATAAGAGAGGGGAAGAGATGGAGGGAATAGAGGGAAGAAGGAGGGAGACAGAGTGGGTAAAGGGGAGAGGTGCAGGAAGTAACACGTAATGAAGAGAGAAAACGTAATTTGCAGAGGGGGAAATTTGAGGATATAGAAGAGAGGGAAGAGCGATGAGATGGTCATACAGAAAGAGAGAAGAGGGAGAAAACAAGAAAGAATTTGGCAGAGAATTGAGAGAAGGAGAGAGAGGGGGAACCCGATGCAGGAGATAAAAGAAAAAAAAAAGAATAGAAAAGTGAAGTAAGCAAAACAAACCGGGCAAAAAGCAAAGAAGGAAATAACAGAAAGGAAAAGCGAGAGACAAGGGTAAATGTAATTTGGAAGGGTCTTTGGGTGACGCGGAGAGAGAGAGAAAAGTACTTTGTGATGGGGAAATGTTGAAAGGCATATAGGAAGAGTGAGAGAGAGGGGAGATATTGGTCATACAGAACGCGATAGGGAGAGATGGTTTGAGGAACGGAATGATGAGAGTGAAAACGTAATTTGTAGAGGTGGAAATGTTGAAGGAGAGGGAATCAGAGAAAAAGAAAGAAACTGGATTAGAGAAGCAGAGGAGGGCCTAACTGCCGGTTGACGGTAAATCTTAGTTTGAGGGTTGTTGAGGGGAAAAGTCGATAACAGGAACTTACGGGTTAGAACATGAGGAGTACTTTTGAGATAAACAGATTAACCCCCTAAAAGTTAAATAGATAAAATAATAACGTTTTTTTAAATTATTTAGAAATGAGAACTGCGACTATAGGGTTAAAACGATAGATAACACGTCATGTTATTTTCGCTTTGGTTCGTGGGACGGAAACTACGGGTTTATACACTGAGTGTTTTTGAGAAGATGATGAAAAAGTACGAAACGTTGTACGGGATTAAATATTGACGTTTTCTTATTAATTGGCACTAACATGACTACAGGATATACGAACAAAGGACCTAAGTTATTAAAAGTGTTAAGAAGTTGTGACTCGGGTAATTTAACATTACGGGAGTTTGAAGTGTGTCGTCGTAGTATCAGTGATCGCTTCTGTTTCAGTGTTTCAGTGATCCCTTCGATTTCATATCGCTCCCGTTCACTCAGCTAGCGGAGCCCGCGCGAAGCGCTGGCCCCCGCTAGTTGTTATAAGCACTACTTGGTTAGAAGAACTGCTACCCAAGGTCAATATGGGGTTTTTACAGATTAGGGGTCAAAGGTCACCTGGGCCGATTAAAGGGGCAGTCTTTTGAAATTTATAATTTCCTTCTTGTGCCACAATCATTGTTAAATCACTAGACTTGGTTGAAGAACTGCTGACCCATGGTCCATATGGGGTTTTTATTCACAGATTAGGGTCAACGTCATGTGGGCCAATTAAAGGTTCATTCCTTTGAAAATCGAATCATTCCCTTGTCGTGCCACAATCAATTGCTATAACACCAAATGTCTCAGAAGAACCACTGACCCAAGGCCCATATAGGGTGTTCCCAATTTGGGTGAAAGGTCATGTTTGGCCGATTAAAGATGGGCATTTCCTTGATAATCTTGAGACTGCGGGCCTACTACTAAATAGTAGGCCTTGGTCTCAATATCACTGGGAATATTTCTCACCATCTCCCGCATGAGCATCTATAATTTTGTATCTAAAATGCCCACCATGGGTGCTACTCCTAGACGTCTTTTACTTATGCTCATGTGTGACTTTTCAACTCACCGATTATATCGCCACAATGGATAATGGGGTGGTGACCCCCGGGTGGTGTCAAATTAAACGAGAGGGAAAATAAAAAATACTAAAAACCGGTGCTACTCCCAACCATCTCGGACTTATCCTCATTGGGTGACTTTTCAATATTAATATCTCCACAATGGAAAATGTTGCGACCCCCAGGGTGGTGTCAATGAAGATTGGAGAAATAAAGATCTATAAATGTACAAGCAAACTCGTATTTCGCGATGCGTAATATGTCCCCGCCGAACTGTCGCGATCACTACATGCAAAAATGCAACTGCAATGTATGAAGTGTACGATACGACTCCCAAAAATGGTTACCTTTGGTGAAATGCTCAAGAATCTTAAACATTAATCTTCGCAAAAATCCATGAATTCACTAATTTAGTAAAAAAATATGATAATTTATCAATTTGGCACACTATTTTTGAAAAAATCATGTACCGACATTTTAAATTTGGGGGCCCTAAACGGTCTGGAAGGGGCAAAACAACTGAATTTTACACTGTATTTTCCACATTCCAAGAATCTAACAGGCTGGCAACCCAAAAGACGATCCACAATGCGCAACCCGAACTAAAAAAACATTTCAATGAAACATGGGTACTACATATGTTACTACCTTGTGGTTGTGGTATAACTTTGCTACCCCACCTAGCAATTACACTGATTTGCATATTTTTATTAGCTCATTTGCATATTTCATTTGCCCGAATATGCCCAAATCTAAAATCAGTCAAAACTCCTCAGTCCGCTTTCCCCCGTTCCACCAAGTTACATCATTATCGCCTTATACGGAACTCCAAAACTTGTACACAAGCCTGCTGGAAATTTTCATAAATTTGCAAATTAGATACTGATTAGCATATTTTTACAACCAAAATATAATCAGTCGAAACCTCATCACAACCTGACTGCTTTCTTTCCACAAGTTATATCATCGTAGCCCTACGAAACTCCCAGATACATCGTACACAATATGGTCCACATTTGACATTTTCTGGCCATATACCTTTTTCCCCTACCCCCTGACAGAGCCAGGGGAAGACCCTGGGGAAAGCATTACATGGTAAGTAGGGGGTTTCCCCTTCCAATATACCAAATTTGGGCATACTTAGCTCTCCCAGAAAAAAAGATATGCCCAATGTTCCAGGGTGAACTTTTTATCACAGAATACGGGGGACATACCGACATCCCCTCCCCTGACAGACCCAGGGGAAGACCCTGGGAAATGCATTACATGGTAAGTAGGGCGTTTCCCGCTTCTACAAGATACAAAATTTTTCTGACTCTAGCTCATCTAAAAAAGATATGCCCAATGTTACAGGAGTTAACATTTTTATCCCGGACATACGGACATACACACATCCCTACCCATGACCAGACCCAGGGGGACCCTGGGGGGAATGGGGGACTGATATTGAATACATGGTACGTAGGGGGTTTCCCCTTCTACAATATACCCAATTTTGGATACTCTAGCTCATCAGGAAAAAAGATATGCCCAAATGTTCCAGGGTGGTTACATTTTATCACGGGAACATACGGACATACCGACATACGGACATACATTACGGAGGAGCCCATTTTATAGTCACTTCCCGAACTCGTTCGGCGGGGGACAAAACCGGGGGGTGCTACTCCTCTAAACGTCACTTACTGTGCTCATGTGGGGGACTTTTCACGATTTGTCTCCACAATGAAAATGGTTGTTGCCCCAGGTAGTAACCCAAAGTGTACATATTTTTAGCAAATCTGTGGAAAACAAAATTTAAAGAAGCTGATTTCAATTGATTGGGGTAGTAAATGGTGTCAAATTTACCAAAAAAAAAGTGAGTTATGGTAGGGGGTGGGGGGAGGAACCCATTGGTTTTTCGGGAATCAAAGGTATAACAGGGGTCAAATTTGAAATTGATCCAATCATGTTGAAAAGTATACCCAGTTAATAGTTTAATCATATTAAGGATTCCAAAAGGCTTTATAGTTTGTACTATCTGTGGCTGAAAGTTTTGGAGTTATTAGGCTAAAACAGCAAACATCAATAAAAGGGTAATTTTCAGTTGTACAGGGGTCAAATTTAAAATTACTCCGATTTGGATAAAAAATGGTGCCAGTATTGATGGAGCTCATAGGATTAAAATAAGGAAATAGTCTTAAACTGTCTTAAATGCTTAGTCCCCAATGTAGGGGGCACCAAAGGTCAACATCCATTCATTCAATGGGGCTGACCTTGTTTCCCCTACTTCGGTAAGTAGCATTTAAGACACTCAAAACTATTCCTTATTTTTATCCTTGAGCTCCATTATAATTTGCAGTTATTTTATCCCACAAAATCGGAGTAATTTTAAAAGTTGACTCCTGTACAATTGAAAATTACCCTTTTTATGGATTTTTGATTGTTTTTAGCATATAACTCCAAAACTGGCGGCCAAAGTAGTACAAACTATACCTTTTTGGAATCCTTTGATTAAACTAATAATTGGTTATATTTTCAATGATTGAATCATTTCAAAATTGACCCCGGTTATTGACCTTTGATGCCGAAAACCTATCCCACCCCTCGATAACTCAAGTTTTGGGGAGGTTGACACCCATCCTACCAAATAGGTTGAAATCAAAAGCTTCTTTTTTAATTTTTTTACAGATGAAACTACTTGTAGAGTTACTAAGGGTGGTTGTGCCAATTAATAACCGCTTGTTGCAAAACTCAAAACAGTTGATGTTAGCCAGTTGTTACCGGTTCCGACACAACTGCAACTATACTTCGTACGGCCTGAACTAAGGAGAGGTCACAGCTGTTTGACCCCATGCAAAATGTCCTTTTCTATTTAGAACACAATTTAAGCAGTGGTGACAACCAATTTTGACAACTGATATAAGTAGGGACATGCAGAGCATCATCTGTGCAAAAATAAGGACAAAGTCCATGCTGGAATCTTGCATAAGGATGATAATTTGTGTGTTTTTATAGGCCCTTAGTGCCCATTCTCCATAGAAAGACGTGTTAAACGCGATTTTGACGAAAAATTTCATATTTTGCCCGCAATGAAATTTCATAAAATTTACATAGGATGTAGATAGTTGAATAATTTAATTCAAAACAGTTGTCTTCAAAACTGTGTCGCCATTGATATTTTTTGTTTTATTCTGTGTTTTGTCATATAAATGAGACCTTCAAAAAGCTGTGGAGTGATGTCAGAGCTTAGCGCAGCTATTGTGCATGCGTATCGCGCACAGCAAATTTGTACGCTCGCGTTTTACAGTGCTGCTTACTGCGATTCACACGTGTAAGCCTACGTGAACGGCTCTCTGAAGTCACTCCTTAGTTCAGGTCCGACAAAATTGATATTGGCCACCACTGTGGTTCCACGGCACATTGCTTCAAACGTGACTACCTGTCAAGTAGTTCAATCGTTAAAGGTTAATTAAAGGTTACCAAGAATTCCTACTAAAAACAAGGGCAGTTCTCCACCCCCACTAGTGTCGCCTGCTTTCTATATATCTAAAACAAAAATTATTCACCTCGCACCAAATTTTCCTCTTCTAATTTGGTTTGGTATATGCCGCCTTTGCAAGCGAAACAAAAACGGAGAATACACCACCCAATTGGTGACTGTCACCGTTTTCGTATGCATAGCACAGCCAAGTAATTTACAATTGTGATTTTTAATTCACAAGGACTACTTGCTACCCCTCGTTTTAATGTCAGCAATATTTATGAATTTTAATGAAGATAAAGGATAGTACTTGTGTAACATCCATAGAGTAATATATAAAATGTGTGGGTAGCAAGGTTTGGCACGTTTAATGTTAAATAACCCAAAGATGAATATGTGGGTATAAGATGAAACTAGCTGATTGTAATTTTTGTTTTTAAATGTGGTTCAAATATAAATTAGAATGAAATATGCAAAAACTGCGATGCTTGGAAGCGCCAGTGACCAGTCAGCATGATTGCAAACACACAGAACTCTTTCTGCAAACCTCGCTACGGACTGTGATATATGTGTGTCTGTCGTGTGTTAATGTTTCAGTTGACCTTTTTCACTACCACATGCTGGACAAACCCCCCTGCTGGCCACCAATAATCATCGCGTTGACCCCCTGCTCAACCCACACACCGGTGTGCAAACCTTGTGCCCCTACCCCTCCACCCAACCACTGTCCTGACTCCCTGCCCTTGACAATGCCTCCCCCTGGAACCCTGCACATGCCTGCTGCCCCACCCTTGCTCCCGACCCCAAAGGAGGAACGGATTGTAAGGAAACTTGGGACTAATTGAAAATGAAATGGTACCACCGGCCACCCTGTTTGATGCTGAACCTCCCAAACCGCCCTGACCCCTGCCCTACACTCCACCTCTTGCCCTTATGTACCGGTTACCCTCCCCCTTGTGACCCCCCCCTGAACTCCAGGTGCTACTCTGCATGTCATGGTAGGGTTGAAGGTCGCAAATACCAAGGCAAACGTCATCGGAGGTTCAACCTTGAACAGAGATGTGAAGGAAACCAGTGGTTGAGGGAGACAGGTACAAAAATACCTCGCCCGTAACGTGTGCAACACCGTAATAGTTCCTATAAACCTAGAATTTGAGCGTAATTGGTTGCAGTTTTGTGGAAAATATTGTCCTAGAGATATGATTGGACGTATCATTCAGTGCATATTCTTCATATTTAACTTATAAATGGATGAGAAAACACGGTTTTGGCGTTTGTCTGTGATACGGCAACATGGGATCGCTGCTTGAAATCCTATTCTGTGGGGCTCAGACGTTAGAAAAAAACAGGGTTAATTGTCCAACTTAATTGCAAAAAAAACTGACATGTCGATCTCGAGTTCAAAAGAAGATATTTGAAGACCACAAATTCACAATTCTCTCCTTGTAAATTTCATTTCTCTGGTAATAGGCAGGTGCAAAGTATGATGGAGTCACAAAGCATGTGTTTCAATAGGAGACCATTTGTGTTACTGTGCCCCTTGAAGGTATGCGAAAGCAGGCAACACTCGTGGTTTGGGAACAGCTTGTTTGTAAAAATAGAGGTGCATTTACCAACATTAAAAATCAGGCTTTACCTAATCAATTGTTATATCATGTATATAGCTCATTTTGTTTAATTTTCGGCTGAAACAGAAACTTGGTGGGCAAGGGGCACAACAACCTCTTACAGCCTATATTAAGATCTAAAACACATGCAATGCATAGTCAAAAACATTACTGCATATAGAATGATTACTGCAGATTAGTTTTGCATATTTTCATGATTTTTTTTAAAAATGTTGGGAAACAAAAAGTACAGTATTGATTTAAAAAATTGTAAAAGTATTTTACCATAGAATGTAGTATGCTAACTGCCATTGAAAAAATGCTAAGTGTTAGGTGCGTACCAACTGTATTTACGCCAGCAAAAAATATGTACTGTTCAGATATTTTTCATCATTGTTTTTTAACAGTGTTGCCAAATGGCGGCAGAGTTAATTTCACGGTATTGAAATCAATGCAAATACAACCTCTATTGGAAAAAGTTATTTTCGTGAGTTTTTATTTTTGCATTTTATTGTTGTTCAATCGCGAAATTCGCGAAACTAAAAACCTCGCGAAAATTTTCCACTTATACAGTATATAACTCCTTTTCCCTACCTCCGTGCAGTAACATCAGTGCGAGATTTGATGGTTAACATCCGTGGAGGATTTAAAGGTTGCAACGAGAGATTTCAAATCACGGGTGCCCGAAAAAAAATGTGAAAATTCTTATGTTTGCACTTGGACGGTAAAGCTTTAATCAAAAATACACCCATCTGTAAGGATTAAGCTGGAGCTGTTCTTTGTTACTAAAATGTGATGAAATTTTATTTGTATCGAGCAATACGAAATTCCCGCCTATGTTTCATTGAAATATAAGCATATACAAATCACCTTTTGATTTTTTATGTTACTTCTGTAACAATAAAAGGTAGGGAATCTATTGAGCATCTAATCCATATATGCAATATTACATAGCACAGAAAATAGGACAAATTGACATCTCTCGTTGCACCTTAAGAGTCAGCAGTGTCAGAAGCTGCTGACAGGCCACCCCCTAAATATTGCTCTCAGGGCCCCTCTCGGACACACTTTAGTCACACAAAGTGCCATCTTGTGTTGCTTTCTGACGCTAAAGGGGCGGGCCCCACATTAAGCTGTGACAGGGCCTTTTTAAATCCGCACTGGGTCCACCAGTCACTGCGCATCGGGCGTAAAGCGAGACGGGGGGGGGGGGATTTATATAGCGCACACAAGGACGGCATCACCATGTCTTGATGCATAAGTGAAAGTGATAGAGGTAGAGAGAGAAATGGATTATAGACTAGTAGGTTGTTTTTAAACTTTTTTTGCTTGAATAGTCAAATAAAGAACTATGTAGTTATAATTTCATAGACGTATGAACTTTAATGGAGAATTCCATTCACATGAAATTGGGTGAAATGATCAAAAAAAACGACCACCGACACACTTTACCGCATCAAAATGGAGATTCAAAAACATACATAATCCCCAAAGTGACGCACCACATACCTGTTTAGGGTTCATTGTGAACCGATTTTTGCGCTTATATCCAAAAAAACTTGAATCGATTTAAGTCAAAATCCGTTATCAAATGTTTGGGACCAAGCTCCGTGTGTTGTGAAGAATTCGTTGATAAAATCAGACCATCAATGTAACATACCTTCAGGGATATAAGAATTCATAAATTTCTGGAATATTGGGATGATGGTATTCAGCATTTTAAGCATACCTACATTTTTTCTGCAGGGGGATAACCCCTTTAACACCTTCGTAATCTGTTGCTTTTGTTTAGAGATTCCCCCATAGAAATGCTCAAGAGTTGTGCGCAAGCGTTTGGCACAATTAGGCCAAGGGCCAGATTCATTTCCAGGACGGGAAATTTCTTATATTGCCCAATTACCCTTTAACCCTCGTCTACCATGAGCCCATTTGGTGTAAAAAACTCCGAAGGGGGGGGGGGTGGTTACCACCCCCCCGGTGAATTTTCGTTACTGAACGCCCGATTTCTGTAAAAATTGGTACCACAGGGGAGCTTAGAGTTTCTTCTTTCCAGTGGTACCCAAAATAAGTACTAACCTCCCCATTATGAAGTCACCATGACGTCATATGTGAGGAAAGTAACGGAAAATACTGATGAATATAGGGTGGAAAATGAATTTCGCAATTTTTTTGGGCGACTCAAAACACTATTATAGCTCTAAACTGATTTCCTTTTTATATAAAAACTAGCTTTCCCATCAACGTAGAGTCAAACACCGCATGAAAATTGATTATTTTCCTACCTTTTTGGCGAAAAATTGAATTTTTCACTGTGTTGTGTCTATGGAAATGGCAGGTCAGTTAGTTTTGTGAGATGCGAAACCTTTATGACGTCATTGTGACCGTAATGCTAGGCATGTGGTACTCAGTTTGGTATCAAAGGAACGAGGAGGACCATAGCTATCTATTGGTACCAAAATCAAGTGTATTGTGAGTTTCCTGTGTTGTGTTAGGCCTGTTGGTACTTTCTCTCAGGAGGGGGGGGTGGTTACACCCCCCTATCGATCACTTGGGGACCACCCTGTACCTTGTGTTTTATTTATTAAAAAAAGTAAAATTTTGTTTTTGATTAAAAGGAACGGGGAAACGGAACACATGTCAATTTGACATTACATTAAATAAGTTTGGCACCAAAAAAGGGGGTGGTTTGCGCAAGCAGGTGGAAAAAAAAAACCTTACGGGGGGGGGTGGTAACCACCACCAACCCCTCGGTAGACGAGGGTTGGTTTTTTTAAAGTTGCAACAAGAGATTTCACCTAACAGGTTGTCCCTAAAAAAATGTGACAAATCTTTTTTTTGCACTAATGTAAAGCTTTGTATCAGAAATGTCCCATGTGAAAGGATTAAGCTGAAAAATGTTTCCTTTGGTACAAAAATGTGCAATTTCTAATTTTGTATAGGAGCCAATACTAAATTAAGCCTAGTTTTTATATTGAATTAAAAGCAACTGAAAAATTTCCTTTTTGTTTTCACTTTCAAGGCATTTCGGAAACTAAAGACAATGTAAGCGGAATTCTATTGGGGGTTATATATATGAAATCTCTAATATGACACAATATTATGGGTGCCACAAAATCTGCGTTGAACCTTTAAATTTGGTCGTGTATAAGAAATCTGGTACCAGTTAAAAGGTGGACTCAGAGGATTTCCGAGGAGGGCGCCCTCTCCATCCTCAATTTTAAACAAATCGTTTTTTTTTTTTTTTTTTTTAATGCTTGTCCATACATATTCACGGTATGTGAAATATCTAAGCTCAATTGAAGTCTTCATATAGAAAAATCACACACTTTGCGTAAAATTTCCGGATCCGGAATTGGCTATCCTATGGCACTAAAAATCTTCAGCTACTTTTACTGCATGTGATAACAGAAAACTAGTGATTATCTCAAACCTTGGGATTCAGCAATTTAGGTAACTATCTTTAGTTTCGGTTGGCTATTATAATTAATAAAAAAAATATATTTCAAAATTATGAGTCAGCCTTTCTTTAAATGATACTTAAACTAAGCTTTGCCAATTTTTCTGATTTGTCAAACATGCTAAAAATTACTGTAAAGGTGCATTTCATGATTCACAGGCTCATCCCCTGAATGTGTAAAAAAAAAAAAATTAACGGCTAGGTAGAAAAGGATGGTGAATTAAAATCTTCCCCGGA
Organism: Ophioderma brevispina; assembly: GCA_023653785.1. Classification (NCBI taxonomy): domain Eukaryota; kingdom Metazoa; phylum Echinodermata; class Ophiuroidea; order Amphilepidida; family Ophiodermatidae; genus Ophioderma; species Ophioderma brevispina. The sequence goes on along the minus strand of JAMKCH010082309.1, from coordinate 4,967 downwards.
AATTGCGGGGCGGGGGGCGGGCACGGGCATATTACCAAATTATGAAAAATGTGCGCTTTCGATTGGGCCGATTGAACACATGTGATGCGATCCTGGGACAACCCGCCACATGGGGGAAATTTATATTTGAGGTTTTACTATCGCTTGCAGAGTGTGAAATATTAAGTTCCATAACTGTTTACTTATTTTTTCTGTGATACCACACATCAAAAGTACGCCTTATACAATCTGACACAAAAATAAAGTACAAGATAACAGATTTTAAGCTATTTTCTTTATTTTTTCACAACTGTACGGTGCAACATGTGGCGGGTTTCCCAGATCACATCACATATGAAGGGAACAGCAGTCTGGTATCAGTAAGAAACTGTGTTTACAGGAATCATGAATATGGATCCTGAAATTTCACATAACGGAAAAAACTGTCATGGAAATCTTGAAATAATTTTCCTGGGATTGCTGAAGCCCTTCCTGGGGTTTCAAAACTAAACCCAGTAATCGGGACTTGCGCCCTGTGTACTCACTGGAGGGCCTTAAAATGGGTCACAAATAAACACCCTGAGGGCTATAGGTCTTCTTCTTACGTGGGACGCAGCATGCAGCTAAATGTATTGAAGCCGCCCCCGTGATGAGTGTTCATAACACATGAATATTGTTGATCTCTGGGTGCTCAATGTTGGAGGAAATGACAATCCTCAAAAAAAGTTTGGTATGTTAGTTTCATCAGTGTATAAGGGGACACAATTTAGGTTTCTACCCAAATACAAATACGTGACACAATATTTATTGAAGAAATGTTCTACCATAATGGTTATTTTAATTTGCTTTGAAAGCTTGACCGGGCCCCCCAAAGTTTTTCAAGTCAAGACAAACAATTTTATCGACAGCCAGATTATTCAACCCCAGATGGAATTTGAGTTTTAGTATCGTAATGTATTGCACCTGGTCCTTATAATCAAATTAGCTCATTACATTGTTATCACAAGTACCAAAGATCTAAAGCTCATTAATTCCGTAAAGGAAGTGAAGGCATGTTTAATGCTTTGTAAAGGATTTGAAACGTTTATAATTAAAATGAACTGTATAAAGAAACAAAGTAAAAGAAGTTACTTTAGTTTGTATTTCCTGCCTTTTCCTCTTGAGGGGGCACAGAACTAAATGGTCTGCCTATGAAACACATGCTTTAAGCGCTCTGTTGTTGTCCATCATGAGTTTCCATATCCTGACCCATCTGACACTTTTTTTGACACGCTTAAGAATTCGGGAAACCCTCCATGAATAAAGCATTAGGTTATTCTGTTAAGGTTTCAGAGCCAGTTGTTTGTACGTGAATTTGGTTGCTGATCCATGCCCGTCCCGCAGGTTTTCTACGCAGTACTTCGGTTTAATCCTACATCTAAAATCAAGGACTTTTTCCATATCGCTTCCTTTGTCGTTTTGGACTTTACTTGGTTGTAGCAGCCCAAGTGCGCCACAGCGCGCCCTGAGCACTTCGGTATATTTGTGCGCGTTATGAGAATAAAGGGGTTAGCAGCGGTAATGCGAGAGATCAAAAAAAAATGATGAAAGCTTTTTTTAACTTATAATCGGTTAATAAGTGTGTACAATCCATTAATTGCTTTAATGACAACAAACCAAATAGTGAAAAAAAATTAGGATGTCAGGAAATTTGTCATACCATGCTCCCGCAAATAGACAACAGCGACGGTGTATCAAAATCCGCACTAAACAGCGTTTGATTGTGGTGTACACTAGTACAGATAAAGAAGATCAATAATGTTGTGTTTGAGGTCAAAGGTATTGGTCATGGTGCACAATATCACGCTGAAAAATTGTGTATTCACGGGAAAGGATTTTATATGAAGTCGGAATTTTGATCGCACATAGAAATTACCGAATTAGATAAAACAAGGCGGTTTACGAACCAACAAGTCGCGCCTGAGTTCGCGATTATAGCTTGTAAGAACAAAGAGTGAGCAGACCAGAGGGAAAATGGATGAAGACGGGGGTTCCAAAAGGGGGTGGAAGACAGAGAGGAGAAAGGGGAGGATGGAAGATTATCCCAAGCCACAAACAACCCACCAAAGAAAAACAACCACCCCACGCCACCACACAACACACCCCTCCCCAACACCATACCACCATTCCCCAACACCCGCGCAACACCCACCCCAACATCCCGCCAACACCCCCCCTTACCCCAAACATCCCGCCAAACACCCCACCCCCTAACCATACCTCGCAAAAAAACCACCCCAACACCCACCGACCCTCACCAAACCCGCAACACCCCACCCCTCCCCAACCACTCAAAGAAAGAGAAAGCAAAATAGAATACAAAAAAAGGAACAAAAAGAACAAAAATACAAAATTAAAAAAAAAAAAAAAAATACGCCAAAAAAGGAACAGGAAAAAAACGAAAAAGAAAAAACAAAAAAAAACCCAGAAAGAAAAAAAAACACCACAACGCACCCTACGCCAACAATCCACATGAATAAAAGACAAAGAAACAAAACAAACAAGAAACAAAAAAGAGCAACGAAAATAAGCAAAACAAAAAAAAAAAGAAAAAACCTAAAACACAGCCCAGACCACAATAGAGACAGAAATAGAGCAAAAAAAAACGAAAAGGAAAAAAAAAAAAAGTGCAAACAGGCGCAAAAAAACAAGCAGATAAAAGACCCAACCCAAAAAAAACGGAAAGTAACCTAAAAAACAAAAGCCAAACAGAAACAAAAAAAAACAGAAAAAAAAAAAAAAGAAACAAAAACAAAAAAATAACCAGCAGCAAAAAACAAAAAGAAAACAACACCCAACAAAACACCTCCACAAACACAAAAACCGCCCCAAACAAACACACCAAGAAAAAAAAAAACACTCACCACAAACAACGCCAATCCGAACAACTCCCCCCCGAAAAAAACACAACAAACCGCCCCAAAAAAAAGCTAACAAACAAAACCGGCACCACACCCCCTCCCCCCTACCCCTACCACAAAATCTCCATCCCATCTCCAAAACAACCATCCCCCTATCCCCCCCCCGCCTCTTTCTCAAACACACCAATCCCCCTCCCAACACATTACAGCCACTAACACCCCCTCCCCAATTACCCCAAACACCCTCCCGAACAAACCCGCGCCAGCACCCCCTCCCCCAACATCCGCCGCGCCCGCAACTGCCGCAACCGGCAACCACCCCCACCCCTCCCGCAACCACCCACCCCCCCTCCCCCAACACCCCACCCCTCCCCATGCCCCGCAACACCCCACCCTCCCCAACGCCCCCAACACCACACACTCCCACAAAAACCTACCCCACAATACCCACCCCCCAATTACCCACCCCAACGCCAACACCCCAACACCCGCAACCCCCCCCACAACACCCCCCACCCCCACCACAACACCCCGAACACCATCCCCAAACACCCAACCCCCGTCACCAAACACTCCTCACCCTTACCCAAACACCACTACTTCCCCACACCATGACCCCTTCTCCACACGCCACCTGCCTCCATGTTAACACTAGTCCAGCTAGATATGGACCATCGTTCTCCCACGACTAGCCCGGACCCGAGCCACGAGAGCGCGCAGCGCGAGGGTCCTTCAGCATCCGTTCTTTTACTTGACAGCTCAAGGCAATTATAATAACGGTGACTTAGGTATGCAAATAGAAATTGATGAGCTGATAAGTTATCCAAATTGGTCGTCAACCCCGCCCACACCATCCAGGTCACCACCAGCTGATTGCGGTTTATAATTTCCAACGGCCTATCCATTACGCACATAATAATAATTTTGGATGCATGTTCGAAACAGTGCGCGCATAGTCCATCTAGATAGGACCCTCTCTCCCAATGAACCTAGCCCGGACCGAGCCACCGAGGCGCGCAGCGCGAGGGTCCATCAGAATCTGTTCTTTTACCTGACAGCTCAAGGCCAATTATAATAATCGGTGACTTGTAAATAGAAATTGATGAGCGCTAATACTCCAAATCTGGTCGTCAACCCCGCCCACCACCATCCCTGGTCACCACCCGTGATTGCGGTATAATTCCAACGGCTATCAAGTACCGCACCTCCTAATAAAACTTTTGATGCATGTTCGTAAACAGTGCGCGCAGTGTGATCACATCACAGTAAATAACTTCAAGGTTCAGCATAAAGTAGTATGCATGTGTTGCTAGTTTCAGAGTGGCCGGCAGGGCATTTGCTAATGATAACTGATGTTAATGTTGTTTAGTTGGTAAAATAAATGTTTACAATGTTGCATTATTAATTGCCATGTTACTGTGATAACGCCCTCAGATGTCTGATATCACTTATCAGGGGGGGGGTGGGACATGCCACCCTAACAGCAACAGGCAAATTCAAAACGCATCAATCCGAGTGCTAGTCTGTTTCAAAGACTTCTCTACACGGTAGGAGGGTGCTCTTACGCCTATCGAACGGTTACACAAAGAATTGACTTAAGACTAGGCCGCTGGTCCACGAATAATAAATCTAAATGCCGTTATTGGAAATTTCACTATTTGCAGCGGGTTAATCCACTAACCCCGACCGGATTTTGAAGCCAATAATTTTTCTTCATTTATCATGAATTACTAAGATCTTTGAACAAAGGTTTAAGAGATGATTTTTAATGTCACTGGACCGAGACTGCCATGAAAGCACGTAGCAGTTCGGCCAAAATTACGTTTGAAATCCCCATGCCCAAATCGAGCAGAGCACGATCGTGTCCTACCCCCCCGAACTTAGTTACAGAGCTGGCACCTTTGTATGAGAACTGACAATGGCCGCTTACATGTGATTAAAATAATTTTAGGAATTCCTGATAAACAGTGCGTGCGGAGTGCTTGATTTGGTGATTACTAGAAATAACCGGGTCATGCAAATATTTTACGAAAAATGGCCCCCACTCATTATTATAATACGTACATAGATACGCGAGCTACAAATTTG